>JAVQJF010050990.1:0-24348 GCA_036023855.1 Gadopsis marmoratus | reverse complement strand
GAGTAATCGCACAACAGTTGCTGGTGGCTCTGAACGCCCTCAAGAGCATACATCTGGTTCATGCAGACATCAAGCCAGACAATGTAATGCTGGTTGATCATCAGTCGCAGCCCTTCAAGCTGAAACTGATTGATTTCGGTTTGGCCACTCCGGCTTCCAGATTGTCGCATGGCAAAACCATTCAAGCTCGGCCTTACAGGGCCCCAGAGGTCATTTTGGGCCTCCAATTGAATGAGGCCGTCGATATGTGGTCGCTTGGCTGCGTTTTGGCTTACTTGTACCTGGGCAAGCACCTGTTTCCTACAGATTGTGAATATGAGGTCATGAGAGCCATCGTGCTAATGCTGGGTCAGCCTGACGATCACCTGCTGAACTCTGGGATTCATACAAGCTACCATTTCAATAAGGACCGAGGGTCCCCTAGTGCTCCATGGAGGCTGAAAGCACGGAAACTATCAAAGGCCATGTTTACCAGTCTCGATGACATGGTGATGACACACACAGGAACAAAGGATGATACTGAGTACAAGCACATACTGGCCTATTTAAGCCTCCTCAAACACATGCTGCATGTGGACCCTGAAAAAAGAATCACTCCCAGAGAAGCTTTAGGGCACAGTTTTTTCACAATGAAACACTGTAATAGTAACACTAACATTACTAGCTTGGATGACCCACTTTCAGCTGATAAAGAAATCGACATGGACACTAATAATGGACCACCAGCCACAGTTGGTATAAATGAAACTGCCGCTGCTAGCCTTAATCACAGAACCGCAGCCACAGATGACAGAATCGCTGATGGCAGTAATAATAGACCACCATCCAATGCTGGCTTAGATGACCCCACCGCTGCTAGCCTAAATCACAGAACCTCAGCCACAGTTGTTATAAGTGAAACTGCCGCTGCTAGCCTAAATCACAGAACCTCAGCCACAGTTGTTATAAGTGAAACTGCCACTGCTAGCCTAAATCACAGAACCTCAGCCACAGCTGACAGAATCGCTGCTGGCAACAATAATAGACCATCCAAAGCTGGCTTAGTTGACCCCACCACTGCTGGGATCGATAAGAAACTACCTGCAGCTTCAATTGCCTCTGTTAATCACACCGCAGGCTTTGTCGAAGTCAAAACCAGGAACAAGTGGTTGAAGAGGATCCGTCGATTCTTCTCCAGGAAGATCAAGTTTGAAAATTGCTGCTGCAGAGTAGCTGTTATTGAGTGAAGACATATCATGGGCAGCACAGCGGTGCAATGGTTAGCACTGCCATCGCATAGCAAGAAGGTTCAAACCTGCTTTTCTGTGTAGAGTTTACATGTTCTCTCCGTGCCTGCGTGGGTTTACTCCGGGTGCTCCAGTTGCCTCCCACAGTCAAAAGACATGCAGGTCAGATTAACTGACAACTTTAAATAGCCCATAGGTTTGAATGTAAGTGTGAATGACAACCAGTCTACCAATGTAGAAGAAGAGAATGGATTGATTATGGATGGAATAAAAAAAATAATTAAATTACATTTTATTTATTTTATTATATTTATTTTATTATTATTATTAATTTATTTAATTTATTTACTTTTATAGTCATTATTTTGGTTCCCTCTTATTGCTCTCTTATCACTTGGATGTGCAAATAATATCAACATATCAACTTAATAGGTGATAACACAGTATCTCAATGTGTGTCCACAACTTGTTTCCGCTGCCCCTCGAAAAATAAATTATAGCAGGTTTAAAGTCCCCTCCACTCACAAATTAGTTTTGCTTATTGTTGCTTCACTTTGATGCATGACCTTCACTGTGCAGAATGATTCATCAACATTCGTCTGCTGAAAGGGCTAAGGTGAGCACAGAGAAATGCTCACTGCTCACCTTAAATCTGAATTCAAGAAGTTTACATACTAGCATGATTTTGTAACATTACAAAGAGAGGCCAGCCGTGGTCTAGTATGCAACACAAGTGTGATGTGGAAACTTCCTGCAGGATGGACTTTTCAGTGAATCGGGAATTGTCTTGTGTCTAGTTAAAATTAATATTTACATATTAATAGATTCTGGATTTTTTTTAATGGGGGACAATGAGTACATGTGCTTTTTGAAAATAGTTTATTAAATTGTTATTTATGCTACACTCACCTGCCTTACTACTAAACAGGTTTGTACTAAGAATGAAAGCAGTGACAGGGCAAATTAAGTGACACAGACTGTTTGATAATTAATAAATAACGTCTCCAGTTGGTTTCCAGTTTACTTACCCCCTTTGGACACAAAAATATGTTAAAAGATATAATATCACAAGTCTAGTTTGCACACTAAAAGCCCCCTGTTGTTTTACTGCACTTTTGTCAAATATACTGTACATACACTCATGTGTCTAAAATAATCATCTCACTGCACATACAGTATTTATATGAACATCTAACTATAGTTGAATGTGACCTCTACAGTTGCCCCATGAAAAAAACATACACACAAGTACGGTACACACATCATGTGTACTGTATCTGTTACTTCCTCATTGCCATGCTGGTCCTTTCAGCTCGCACATTAGCGTTTCCTTTCATCTGTTCACTCTGCTGAAACGTGCAACATGTGGACTTTAGGTAAGTGTCGTGGTTGTTTCCAGTGAGATCACAGGCAGGGCTTGGTTTCTCAGGTTTCTCACTTTTAATATCTTTGTTTTCGTATCAACAGAACATAGGAAAATTTCTCCTACTCCAATTTTATCATGCACAAGACGTCGCAGCATCATGTCGAGGTAAGTCCTGCTCTGTTTCTGTCTCTGAAAAATGTGTGCGTTATTATTTGGACTGTTCGTGTATTTTACACACGTGTATGCATTTAGCATTCATTATGCTTTTCATTTGAAAACCAACATTAATGAGCAGCAAGCAGCCAGCTAGCTAACATCATGTTAACAGTTAGCCACCTTCCCAATCTTTCACTTTTATTTGGGTTAAAACATTATGCATTTATTTTGCCCTTTACTGAGCTTTGTTCAAACAGTCAAGCATTGAATATTAATGTTAGAGTTGCATCCCAATGCTCGTTAACCAAGCCTTGTGTCAACATGACAACTCTTGACTGGGCAATAGAAAAGATGTGGTTTTGGGAACAAAGTTCAAATGTTTTTGTGACGTATTACAGTAAGTCAGTTAATTTCTACTTTTGTAGAGCGAGCATCACAGACCTTTAGATGCAGTTTCACGCTGCTGGCCTTTGTAATTCTTGTAGGAAGGGTGTCACAACAGCAAAAGCCAGATTGCTTTGTCCAAATTCAAATATGTACAATCCATCATGAAGTAGATATTATTGTCCGTTTGTGGTGAGATATTAAACTGCAAGCTTGCAGCATTCAGTTTGGTGTGGCAATATTGCCTTTGGATCTAGGGGAACAAAAGGTAAAGACAAATGTTTTTCCCAATGCATGGCGGGGCTGCCAATGAACCTGCAAACTGACGTCAGTGTGTGTTAAGGATTGACTCCGGGTATGTTTCTCACTTTCTCCAGGCTGAGATGGTTCATGCAGATATAGACAGTGCCATTGGAGACATCAAGCAATGGGGGAAAAAATGAGGCTTCAGACCCAGAAGTGAGAGCAGTGCTGCAGCAGACACACACACACAAATATTCTTGCAGTAAAATTTACATTGAAGGAGGTGACACTGACCTGTAATTAGAAGTTAGCTAACTTGATGTCACGGTGCTGAAGTTCTTGATGCTTCCTCCTCTTCCTCCAGGGTGAACCAGGAATAAATGAAGCGTCACAGAGAAACCATTTGGTAATCCCCTGACTTTTCCTCTAGTGACAACAGCAGATTTACATCATCTTCATCTTCAGGTCAAATTTGTATTTGTTTTAATCTTTTGTTTATGAAATATCTGCAAAATGAATGACTTCCCCATCAGAATCAGATGTACTGTATTAGCTGCTGGTAAAGTGTTTCCAAAAGAATAATGATACCTTTGACTTACTGCTCCAAGTAGAGAATAGAGCAGGGCATAATGACCGACAGTATATGGGTTGTGTAATGGGGACACAGTTTGGTTCACTGAACTGAAGTAGAAAGAACTGAAGCTCATTAACTAGTATTAGAAAAAACCCTCAAGTTGATTATGTGTAGACAATAACGAGTGCCATAGATGAGATATGCGACTTGTTGTCGTGCAATTGGTCCAGATGCCCTCAAGATGTGACTACAAGTCATTTGTGTTTATTGGCATCATATAAGTCTGAACATGACGGATCAAATGGAGAAAATCCTGGCCACATTATGTGCAGCAGGAAGCAGCTGTTTGAAACCAGATTCTTGTACAATGGATTCCCTGTTGAATATGTATATGAATCTGATGTGTGTTCAAATCAGATAAATTCTGATTTTATTGGATCTGTCAGATCCACATTTGAACTCCTATCTACATTATTTACATTTTCACATCAAACAGCAGGGGACATGCAGTTCATAGTCTGATTTTACAAGTATTTTCTGACAGTTCTGGAAAATCAGAGACTAAACAAACACAAGATCAGTCAGATTCTTCTTCATTCCTTCATTTGCAACTCAAACACATATTACAATCCAAAGTGGACTTCAGTGAAAACAGTTCACTCCCACAAGTGTACAGTAAAATCTAGGCTGACTGGATTTCCTTCTCATGTGCAGCTTTTTTGTGTCTTGTGGTGAGTAAAACATTTAGACTCCAGTACTGTTTATATCTGCTTTTTGATTTTAGCTTCTTTCAATGTTATCAAGTTATCAAGTCATCATTTAGAAAAGAAATAAAGCATTTTTGAAACATCTGTTTTTGTGTGTGTAATTGGTCAAACCAGCGAGTGTGACCCACTGTGCAGACAGTAAAATCTATTGGTACATTTAATCTGTTCTACTAACACTGAGCTGCAGGTGGCAGCACCACATTGATAAAACAGACAGGGATGGAAACTACAAAATGTAAAGTTGATATGTTTCCTAAACGTGAAAGCTATTCGTGTGGTTAATATGTAAAAGCTCATAATGCCCCAAATTTATGACCACAGTAAAAACAAACTGTGCTGAAAGAAACATCAGAAAATGTGTGGCTTTTGATTAATGTGTACTTTTACAGTAGTGTTTATATTTTCCAGACTGCAGCAATTTTAGTGATTATGATTGAATAGTGCAGACTGTTTGCACTGTTTCTCAGAATACAGGATTAACCAACATTATGAACAACAATCAAAGTTAACCTAAATACTATGTCCTGGACAGTTAGCATGTGAAGTAATTGAAAACAGAATTGCATCAATAAACAGTTTCAAAATTATCATAGACGTGGTGGAAAATAGACAGACAGATAAGCAAACATTTTCTGTCTGGCAAAAATGTCAGAAGTTTCTGTACTTCCGCTTTAGAGATCCACCCCTCCACTAATGTGTTATTGTTCCATGCCATTTCCACCACATGTAGTGAGATTGTTTTTGTTCTGTATTTCTGCTTTAGTTCACATGACCAGGCCTCCTCTCATACAGGTTTTGTCCCAGAACCTGCACAGTCAAGTCTGGTGGTGAGGGATCACCAGAGTTCAAGGAGTGTCATGGAGTGAACTCAACAGACTCTTAACCTTTTTCAAAGATTATTACATTCATTAAAATCCAACGCAAACAGTCCTTTTATTTTCATTAATGCAGTTTGTGTGATGCGTATGTTGTGTATGTTGGCTTTCTTGAGCGTTAACACTCCCCCCTGACATTTTCAGTCTATTAATAACGAGGCATGCCTGCACTAAAAAGGTCAATAACCACTTCTGTTGGCAGCTTTTAGGCACACTGACATGTTTTTAAATATTTTGTTCTCACGGTGCTGCGGCAGTAAGAACTCTGGCTGAAGATTGTGTGTCTTTACTGAATACAGGTAAAACAATTCCTCATAGTGCATAGTGCATTTTATCAGACACAATAAGTGAATATATAAAAATGCTAGAAGCAGGTTATGGGTTTAGTCAGTTGATAGTGGGGAACACCTGTTACAGTGTATCACAAGCAGAAATCTGTTTTTCATGCATGAAAAATGTTCTGGGTAGAGCTGAATCTGAGTAGTTTTGCTTTTAAAGTAGAGCAGACAGGGGAAATGGAAAGGGTTTCAGAAAAGGAAGTGAGGCCCCTCAGTACGTAGGAGAGGAAGGTTCCAGTGGGGGGAAAGAATGCTATTCAAACCAAATCAAAAGCTTTTTTGGTAGATTATGTACTGTACATAATCACACAGCCACTTCTCTCTTTCTCACTGTACCAATGAGCAAAGAAGTAGCTACTCCCTTTTAGCACCTTACTGCCTTTACTTGCAGTGACTCCACAACAGATCGCTGACATCCAGGTGTTAAAGCTGACCATGCAGATGTTTGTGCTTCACACAGTTGATGGGTGAACAGTGTTTTCTGGGGCGTTTTGAGAGACTGACATCAGAGAATTGTGGTGGACAGATCATTAACTTAATTTCACACGATACTTGCACTATAAAAGGAAGCTTCATTCCTTTGGGGGTACACATTGGTCATGCAAGGATGAAACAGTCTGCCGGCCTTAATATTTGTTTATTATTTGTTTATTATTTCTCACCGAGAGTTAGATGAGAAGGTCGATACCACTCGCATGTTTTTATGCTAAATATTAAGCTAAAGCCAGAAGCCGGGTAACTTCAGACTGGAGACACAAAGACAGGAAACAGGTGAAAACAGCTAGCCTGGCTCTGTCCAAAAGTTAAAAATAAATATCTACAAGCGCCTCTAAATCTCACTAATTAGGACATTGGATCCTGTTGTTTTTCAATCCTGTCACAATGTCTGCCAACGCCTAGTCTCACAGTCTCATGACTTCTGCCTCCCTTCCACACACCAGCTCTGCCACTCCCTCCTGCCCCGCAGTAACTCCTTTTCCCGCCATGCCTCATCACCTGACCTCCCCCGCCGACATGCACACCTGTTCCCACTATCCCCATCAGCCTTGCGGTGTACAGTATATACCGGTCCATTTACATTCAATCTCTTATCACTCCAGCATTGCCTGTATTATGCCTGCAGCGCCCCCTGCTCTACAGCCTAATCCCTATGTGTAGATTGCCTGTTCTTCTCTGCCGGCCTGGTTTTGTCTTTTGCTTGTCCCTTGCTATGAGAAAATGTGAATTTTTAGGTTTTATCTTGTTGGGCTCTGAGTTGTGCTTCTGGGTTTAGACCTGTGTCCACTGAGCTTTACAACTCCATAGAAAAAAACTGGTGTAAAAATGAGAAATCGCCACTATTTTGTGGTCGGGACAAGTAACTGTCTGGAGTCTCCACTGACTGATGGGCAACTGGTCCCGACCACAAATGACTCCCATATGTTTCCACTCTTGTGCTAAGTTAGCCAGCTGCTTTTGGTAGCTCCTTATTTACGGACATGAGAGTGGTGTCAATCTTCTCATCTAACCCTTTTACTAAAATGTCAAACTTTTCCTTTAAGGTTTGCTCTGGCAATGACGCATCAGTCTACAGGTATGTATGGCGCCAGCGGCCCCCAATCCATTATTCCTCCGCCACTGGACTCTACAGTTGTAACCAGTTATCTGAGTTATCCATCACCTCATGTTGTTTACATCCCACACTGAGACTGTTGTTGTTGATGCAAGCAGGGTTCATCAGACTAGACAAATGTATTTTTAACTTTCCAGTCATCGACAGTCCAATGCTGGTTTCTCAGCCCACTACAAACACTCATTTGTTCACCATGGGCAGGAGTGGTATTGTGTCATGGTTTCTTGCAGATGTTTTGATGTGCCCAACGGCTCTTCACTTTCAGCGATGCTCCTCCCACGACAACCTCTAGCATGCCTTTTTCAGAGTCTGATAGACCACGCTTTACTGTAACTTTTTTCTTATATACAGTTTACATGCAGAGTTGGAGGGGAGATGGCTAATGGAAAGAAAGGGCCCACTTCCTCCGCAGGGTCAGGGTCTGTATTTCTTCCTGGTCAAGCGTGTATAAACCGTGGAAAACCACCTACAACTCCCTGGCACAATTCTAGAGTCACACGTGGCTGCTCCTGTCAAACCACAGGGTTTCTTAGTAGATGGGTGAATGTGTGCATAGTGACTAACTGATTTCTAACTGATTCAAAGAGGGTTGTTTGGGGGGTTTACCTCAATTAAATGAGCCTGCATTAAGCAAATATTACGTGTGTGTGTGTGAGCGAGACAGAATGACTGCAGCATTACAGACGTGAGGTGTGCAAACAGGCTTTGTTCATTTTCTTTTCTTATTTTCCTGCATTTTATTTCGAGCAGTTTTTCTTTTAGCACTGTGTGATCTATTGCACATTATGTGACCTATCATGTGATTGCTGATTGAGATTGCTGATGCAGATTGAGAACCTGTCTTCAACTAATGTATTCCAGTTTGTAACAAATATGTAATGTATCATCCACTTTATTGCCATAGTGAAAATAATATTTGGTAGGGAAAAAAAAACCCCAGTTGATTAAAAAAATTATAATATACAATATACAAGCTTTCTCAGTGTTACATACCTCTTTGAACAGTAGGAGATTCAAATCAAAACCTCAAACAAGGCAAAAATAAAATGTCTTAACAGTTAAGGACAGAATATGTAACAAGTATTGTCATACACAAAATGATTCACTGTACTGGCACTTCTTGAGTTGGTCAAAACACATGTAATGAAATGTGAAGTAAGCGGATGACTTTGAATATTAGACTATTCAGAGCGAAACAACCGAGCCACACTGTGTCTGCACATTCTCACTACATATATGACTGTATGCTTTCAATGTGACATTTCACAGCACGCAAAAGGAGAGCTGACAGACGTCTACAAAGTATTGGAAACACTCAAACTTGAAAACTTGAACTTGAGTCATTATCCACAGGCCAACTAATGAAATGGTCTTCCAGCAGGCTGTTTGAACATTGTCAAACTGAAATCAATTCAGTAGCATGGGCCTTTTAGTGTTATATATGCAAATATGTATATTTTCTCTCTTAAAATTTCATTACTGGTCTTTGTAGGCTGCAGATCTAGGTCAGTGGCAAAAATCAAATTTGTAATTTTTGTGTTGCAATGATACCTACTTCTGATTGTGTAGATTCACGTTCTTCAAAGCAGTGATGGCCGACCAATACATGACATGTTTCATTGAAGACTGTTGCAGTACAAGAAGGTGCATCTTATTGCTCCCCAAAAGGAATTGGGTAAAAAAAAAGAGTGAGTAGCAGAGTTGTATAATTAACTTGCAATGTTTTTTAACTGATTTATCTTGATCATCACCTGGTGCTCCAAAAATGCATACTACTAATTATCTTGCTCTGCTGTTTCCAAGCCTTCCTGTGGGATTATTAAAGAACAATGCTATAAACTAAACTTTTGCGTTTAGATTTTCGGTAGATATCTTTTTAAACACAACAGCCTATAAAACTGTATGGGGGGTTAAAATGGCTTGATGAAAATGTGAACACCATCTTGGCAGACTCTCCAGGTTAATTGTCATAAATTATGAGGTGATTCAGGCCTTGTCAGACATCTGTCTGACTTTTGGGATCATAATGCACTTCAACATGGACGGAATAAAACAATAAAGTTGTGAACTTCACCCAGTCATGAGCTTGTACACAGACACACACACACACACACACTGGGCCAGTAGAGACACTCTGACGTCAGCCATAATTTACTGCACATACTCAAAACAGTGTAATAAAATACGCACATACCCTCACAAGAACAGACATACACATATATTTTATTAGCTGGCATAATAAAATATGCAGGATGGACTCACATGAACTTACACATACACAAACACACTAACATATGCATAACATACACCCAACATGGTGAATCAGCTGACATAATAATACACACATCCACGTGTAACCACATGGCCACATAAGCACCCAGACCTAAAAAGAAAGTGTGACTGTGTCAGCAGGGTCTTTGACCCAAAGAGAAAAATGTGTCTTTCTATATTTAGTACCCAGGACCAGGCACCACCATCTAACCTTAGCCAGTACATTTGTATTCAATATTATATATATAAAGGATGAAAATAACAACATCCAATTAAAGGACCTGTACGGACAAAAGGGTGGGATAAATAATAAAAGAGTAACTATTACCTTTGCACGATTAAAAGTATAAAACAACTCATTTGTACACACATATATACTTACTCTATATACTGTTGCTAAAAAGCTAAATGCTGTAGACCAGTGACGGGCACCCTCCAGTCCAGTGTGTACCTTTTGGAAGCTGCTCTGACAGGAGAGTTTTGTATTCATCTTTTTGTGGAGTCACTATTGTATTTACTCTATTGTGGTCTAAAGATTGATCCCACTGACAATTCCCTTGTCATTATCTTAAATCTTGCTTCTTGTTGTTTCTCACATGTTCTTGACAGGTCATGATGACACTTACACTTAGTCTGGAGTTGGAACCTTTGGTTACCCCTCACTGGGATGTGCGTGCTTTATAGTTTTCCCCCTGTGGATAAGAGCAACAGCAGTTTCCGGTTCTCCAGAATGTGATTCAGTTTTTGACCAGACTCCAGATTTTTTAAATAAATCATTAACTTCAATATGTGTGTCAGCCCATTCCAGGAATTTGACTTTATTTGTCCTCCGGAGATATTTTTCTTGGACTTCAAAATGTAGTTTCACAAGACGTACACTTAAACGCACAAAGATATAAAACAAATGCGACATCAACATGTAAGAATAGATCCATACTGAACTGACCACCTGACTTTGATTTCAAATTATCTGGTTTCATATCCACATATCAAGTGTAACCCAATCCTCAACGTAACAGAACTACTGAAAATTAACACCTGATAAATGCTAACGTTTGATATTGCTATTACATCTTTCTGTTTCGCTGCCAGTAAATTCCTTCTATAGTAAGTGGTTACTTGGGCTCTGATTGGCCAGGATTGAAATCCTGTTTCCAAGATCTGTTTGTGTGAGAGAGCAGGAACACACCCTGTTTTATCACTTCATCAGCACACAAATAATTGCACACATACTCATAAACATATTCAGAGACTGGTGTCTACAGTAATGTCATAGTCCCTTTCTCCAAATTAGCTTTATCAAAGTAATCCGATGTGTGTGTGTGTGTGTGTGTGTGTGTTTAGAGGTCTTTTTGTGTGTTTTCCACACCGTTTCCTTCTACACATAGCCTAACACAAAACACACATACATACACAGTGTGACCCTGACCAGCAGCTAAAAATGAATATAACCAAGAGGAAGTTAACCTTTAATGCTGCCAATGCAATAGTTCTGCTATTTGATTATAAGATAGGTCTTATACGCATTTACACTCACACAATTTTAATGAACTGAGTTATTTATACATAGAAACATAAATGACATGAGGAACCTCATGCCTGACAAAATTTCCATAAGCAGTTGTTTCCTTAACACATTTCTGACAGGCCAAAGTCTGTTTGCTGTCTGTGACGGCTGAGAGGCATATAGCTGAACCTTTGATGCAGTGAAGGACATTTAATACACAGAGGTTTTGCATTAGTGGCTTACGCTTACTGCTACTTTTGGCATAGTGTCCTTCAGCGTATCATTACTGGGAAAAAGATAGACAGAGAAAATTGAAAATGCAGTATAACAGTGTACCATTGGCATGACTGCAGTTTGTGAATAAGAGATCATCAATATTCATACAGAACTAATCAGTATTAGAGATAACACTATTGCATTACAGATTATCACTATAACTTCATTAATATGTCTCAAATTAGTACAATGCAATTAGATAAGAAATGAAACTATCCCTGATAATAGTACAGTCAACAAGTCCTCGATATTAAACACACACAGAACACACTTCTGGCTTCTGATCTGGCGCCCCATCAACAGGACGACAGGATTTGTCTGTGCCTTCCAAAGCCATTGCAAACATCTGTTTTATGATGTGACAATGCTGTAGTTAAGGTTTGGATACATTTAGGTGCAAATATGACTTGGTGAGGTTAAGGGAGAGATCATGATTTGGGTTAAAATAAGTACTTAGTTAAGGTTAGAGGAGCTTTTTTGTCATGGGGAGAATACTAAACACAGACTAAGCACTGAATGTTGTGGTGGTATGATCAGTGATGCATTTACTTACAGTTACGTACTGAAGTGCATTTGTGCGAAGATACGATCACATAGCTTAGAAAAAAAGGGAACAAGCGGCACGGTCAGCAACGATGCATCTTCAATCTAAAATGAACACTTGTAGGAAATATATGAGTAAATATTGCCTAAGCCCATTAGAACATCAGATAACATCACTGGCTAACGGTAATTATATCAAATAGCTGGTTAGATTCCCTGGTAAGAGTAGGGTCTTGAATTAGTCCATTCATTGTTTCCATCACAGAAGAACTTTTTCTCCTGCCCAGTTTTTACAAGATCACACAGGATCATTATGACTTAACATTACTGTGCATTGCAGTGCTCTAATCTGTAATAATCCATGTAATAAAAGCTGTCCTGTCAGCTTTTCCATCTCTGTCTAGTCATGTGGGACTGAGTCGGGTGATGTCATCGGTGTTGTAGGAATCTTACAACAGTGATTCATATGCATGTACACAAACAACACGCTGGCTGCTTTATTTCCTCTTGTGACACATTAAGGTATTTTGGGTTTGAGCCAAATCAGTGTGCTTTTTCTCTGCTCTTCTACCAGATGGCCTCACTAAACACCCCCAGCAGGGTGTGTTTTCACGAAAGCCAAGCCTGTCCTGACTGCAGGGCACGTGTATGACGTGCAGAGAAAGAGCATCTTCTCCTCTTCTCTTTCAGGGGGAGGTTGGAGCTGGCTTTGCCACTAAGAAACTAAAGAAAGTAGATTTATTTAAAGTAGCTCAGTGGATTTATCTCAGAGGCGATAACACTGTTCTCTAACATCAGCTTTATTTTATCTGAGCCTGCAGCATAGTATATTTAAAGAGGGATGGTTTAGATTTTGAACTACCTGAGTTATTGCCGCTGTTTTACTACATGCCCGGCCGAGAAGCCTTGGAAATGTCTTTTAAAAGGTAGCTAAACATGCTCACAAAACAAGTTTGAGGTAACTAGCTTTCACTTTAATCTGGTAGGTGGAGGGTTACATACATACAAGGGAACTGTCCACGAATGTCTCCTTTGTGAGGTCAAGATCAAATTTGGGACACATGGACAAAGATGCATACAAATAATGTATTAAATCTCTAAAGTTACATAGTCTCACTTTAAGGACACATTGCCTTTGAGTTAATGCATGATATATTCAGCCATACGTCTGCTGAATATATTATACGTTGTTATTTCTGTGCATATATGTATATTGCCACTCCCTTGAAAGACTGTTACATGTTAACTTTCGATTTACATAGATGAGAGGTTGGGTAGAGGGCAAACACCTATACCTTCTGTACTGTGTGTTTCATTGTGTTAAAGCGGTGTTTGACTAAAATGTGATTTTGTCTCTGGGTGGATGTGTCCCATGACAAAGAGTTTGAAAACCGTGGCGCGGGAGGGACAGTAAATGTAGAAATATGACACTGAGTGGTCATGACAAACATACTGTTATTTCATGAAGCACACATACAGTAACTGGTACAAAACGTGAGAAGCTATACAGTCTCATCTGATGCATACTCAAATCAAGAGGTTGTGGTTATGAGTCACTGTAGCTAGTTCTTTGATGGTACTTATCCTCATCATGTGAGCTTGTGTCACTGTGGTTTGACACTGCAGAATATGCACTGTGGCTCTCTGTAGCATCACAACTAGGGGGGGAAAACGAACTGTGAAGTGGTGGGAAACTAAGTATATTATCAGCGCTGGAAACTTCTCTGTAATTTCCTTGTTTTTTGTACTGACTTCAAAGTGAAATAAAGTGGCTATATACTGTAGATCTATTCTAAGATGGCACACTGTTGATCTGATACGAGACAAAAAAAGAGAGCAGGAAACCTGATGTCATAATCACCTAACATGGTCTCAGAGGCCTTGAAAGCAGCCTCTTCCACCCTGCATGTACAAGATGTACAAGTCATCACACATTTAGCTGGCCGCACACATTGTAGATAAACAGGTAACAGAAACACGCTTTCGGTTTTATATTATGATTGCTTTAAGCATATTTGCTTTGTAAGCAACTATTGAACAAACATTATATTTGCTAGTTTGCAGTTTGCACTTTTTTATTTCCAGGCTACCTGCTCTTACAGTACATTGCACTTCAGAGGGAATAATCCATCTTTGTGTTGCATTAAATACAGCTGCTCCATGTAAACGCTGATTACACATTACAGTGCATTACGTCATCATATACAAAGCTCAAGTTGTGGCATCCTTTGAAAATACAATAAAATTTAAAAACAACATAAAAACGTCCAGAGTTGATGATGTTAAATATACAATATAGGAATAATAAATAACAATATGCTGTGTTTAATGTTATTAGAGGTTGTAAATGGCACAGATGCATATGTTTTTCTATAGTATAGTACAGTACAATTTAGTTAAGTGAGGTATAGTTTGGTATAGTACAGTACAATACAATTTAGTTTAGATTACTTTAGTTCAGTGTAGAGTCTTGTATAGAACAGTACAGTTCTGTTCAGTTTAGTAATATTACTACTACTTACTATACTTCACAAAACTAAACTAGAGTGTTCACACACACACACACACACACATTTTATCATTCCTCTGTTTTTCCATGTTTCCTTTTTTGCTGCAAACAGCTTAGCATGCTCTTACGAGGAAATATTGATGGGGTGAGAATGTTTCCATCTGCATTCCCAGGATTATTAGGGAAACGTATGGTGCTTTCATTACACATCAACAATATGCAAATATACAATGCAAAACAGTGACTTTCAAATGGTAGCAGGTCACCAGACACTGAAATTCTTTGAAACTCTGAGCTGATTCTAAATGTTTCCATTGATGATACAATGATACAATTAGAGATAGAGTTGTAGCAGTGTGGTAATACTGGAAGTACTGTTTCACTACTTCAAATCCTATAACACAGAAGTATCATGGTACATTTTTAATTATGAAAATAACATACCATTATTTTATGTTTCAGCTCTGTTTCTGAAAACTGGCTGTTACAGTACCAGTGATTGTTGCAATGGAAAAGACAACAAAATCCTTTCAAGCATGTTTGTAATAATTTAAAGGTGTAAAGCAATTTGTCAACAGATTATACAAAGTGCCTCAGGCACACATGAAGTCGTGTGTCACTTAAAACCTTTACAGTATGGACACAGTCTTGTACATTTTGCTACAGTTAGTATTGATTCTAGTCATGGCCTGTACTCATTTACATGTCTGCGATTGGGTCCTATTCCTGCCACCATCATGCCACGTCATAACAGAATGACAAGACCAGCAGACAGCTACCGGTCCCGTCTCGATGAGCTGGTGCACAGTGGGCCTCCCCTGAACTGTTAACCCCGAAAAAATCTGTTTTTTCTTTTTTGGGTCCTGGGGCATCGCATGGCGCGTCCCCCAACCAACCAGTGGTCACAGTATGAGGGAACTCGCCTTGCCATACTCACAGGGTCCTGTAGAGGCCAGGGAGGATGAGGTGAATCTGGCCCCTGATGCTAGGTGTCTTGGAGACGCCTGGGCCCAACACCACTGACCTACTGGACCTCAAAAGTAAGGGTGGTGAACCCTGACAGGTACGAGCTTTGGGGGGACCTGTTTTCTGATTCTGATGAGGAATCCTCGATCATCCCTTGTTTTGAGCACTGGGTGGGGGGGTACTATTGGTAATTGCCCATACCATACAGATGACCAACCATCCCTCTTCAGTGGCAAGGACATGACTGAGTTCCCGGTGGACCAGAGGGGGACACTTTACTGCAGAGCCCGTACTTTCACTTTGAGAGTATGACAATACTGTACTTTTACTTAAGTCGAATATTGAATGCACTTTAACTTGAATATTTTTATATAGTTGTATTGGTACCTTTTTATTGACGTAAAGGATCTGAATACTTCCATCGCTGTGAAATCAACACTGGAAATTGTAGGAATGTCAAAACGACTCTCAGCTTGACGGAGTTGTAAGAACTCCACCCGGGAGTGGTTATTGGCTCGGCAAAATCAGAAGTTCAACACTGACCTTACTTTGACATTTCTGAGAAATGGCGCATTCCTTCAAGCTTGTCAAGCACCAGCATGAAGAATCCCAGCTGCTGTCCTCATGCTGTGCCGTCAGCTCTGCTCAAACCAGCATAGCACACATTCCTCACTGACTCACCAAATGTGTGGGGGGCGGCGGGGGGCTTCATCTCTCGACCTCATTTTGTCCAGTCCCTCACTCACACAGCAAGTGTGTGTGTGATAAAGAGGTCAGTGACTCAGAGTCCATTATACAGTATAATACAGTCTGCCCAACCAGCACTTTAACTGCCACTCAAAACCACCCTGTTGTCTGTTAAGAGGAAGTGGCACCTTATCAACAGCTAAAGAAGCATGTTTGTTTTTTTTCTCTGGTTGTGTATACGTTAAAACACAGCATATAATTATCACAAGTCTTTGCTTCATTGTTCTAACACACAAGCCAGCATGGAGATAAAAGGACTGTTTTCTCGCTGTACCCACATACACACACTGGTGCCTGAAACATTTCCTGCCACAAACTGAAAACAGGTTTCACCTGCTGATGTCATAAGACCTCGCCTTTCTCAAACTGAAGAAATGCCAGGCCACACCCTAGAACTTGTCTCCAGGTTTCACACAAACACACATACAAAACCGATGCACGCTAACACATTTGTGGCATATCCGTGCAGCGTGTTGATTTTAGTGTTAGGCAATGCTTTGATCCATGCTATTTTCTCTACCACCTATAATTTCTTCTGTACACAGTTTCCAGTTTAATTTTTTTTTATTGTGTTTGCATTCTGTGTGCAGTTCATTCCTCTGCTCTTCTGGGTTACCATCAGTGATCAGCAGCACTGTTTTCCTGTCAATGTAAAAATTATGAATTTCAGGGTTTTCGTTTGTGTTCCAAATAGTTCTGGGGCATGTGTATGTATTAGTGTTTGCGTGTGTGTGTGTGTGTGTGTGTGTGTGTGAGTAGCAGAATATTGTGTAAATGACCGTTTGTGTGAGGGTGTTAAAGTCGCAGCATTTTTAACCAATTAGCATCACAAAAAAGGTGCACCTTTTAATGACTTGATGAAAGATTGAAGACAGTCCATAGAAGAGAAATAGGGACATGGATTTAGTCTTGAGATTATTAATATAAATATATTTCACTGCATGCATTTGTGTACATTGGAAACGAGCTTAACGTCTGAAATCTGTAACTTTCCACATGATCAAGCAACAGTTAAGATGGCAGAACATCTCGTGCACTAGTGAAGCTGAAATGAAGTTAAACTTCACTGTCACCTGAAAGGTGTGGCCTGACAAACCTGATGAACATTTTTTAGGAACATGCCAACCATCTAATGTTTGAATTCATTGTCTGTTCATTGTCATTGCCTTCGACTCATTATCCATTTTGATTGACATTACAGCATTTGCAATTAATGCCACAATAAGTTTCTGGCGGACAAATCTATTTCATCCTGCCTGATACTGATGTTAAAAACAACAACCTTGAATTAGGTCAGCGTTGACATGGAATGATATTGTTTTATTAGGGAGGAACCGGTTGAATAACACCACCATGGATGAATATATCGGGTTATAAAGAACAACAATGGGTGTTGTAACTATTGTTCAGCTAGTCTGAAACAATTGCCAGTGTTAGTGAACCACAGTAAGAGCCACCTACATACTACAAGACATCACATCATCAACCTGTGTGCTGAAGCTTTTCTGCAAGTAGCTTGTCATCTGTATATGAGTTCTTAGAAATGAAGGGAGGGGGGCAGCTGTGCTCCTTAAATGTTAGTGCACAGACAGATGCCTAAAAGTTTGTTTTCTTCCTTTTTGATTTGCAAACGGGATCTGGAATGTGACATATGAACATGATCTTGTGTTTTTACATCTATGTGAAAAACACACACAGCCTTCCCATTACATCTTTACACCCTCATACTGTTTCACACACACTTTACAAGAGAGTCTGTCAAATGTGAGGAGCGCGTAGACAGTGTGTGTGTGTGATATACAGCTGAGGTCCTGTGTAGGTGTGCGTGCGTGTGTGTCAATAGTGGTGTAGTGGGAAATACAAAGTGTATGTGAGAGAGAGGAAGAGGGCTGAGGGACTTGACAGAGGACTTTCAATCTCTCTCTTTATTCTCTTTCCCAGGTAGACCTATGGCAGTGATTGACTTATTTAGATCTCCAATTCACATTTGATTTTGCCACACAACTATACAATAATATGTGAAATACGTGAAGTGTAAATATACATGATGTGACGTGATGTGACGTCATTCTCATTGACAGATGCATGTGTTGTATATCTCCTAACGCACCTGTCCAATGCATAATGTAAATCCTGTATTTTCACCATCATGTCATATATATTCCCAACATTGTTCCCACTCACTATCACCACTAGTGTTCTCGACAGGCTGAGGTTACAGTCCTCTCACCATAAACTCACCTGGACTTTCACTTGACATAAGTTTGAAATGGCCAAATTCTTATCAAAAATACAGTATAAACTGAATAAGTAATTAATCCTTGTGATGTCAAATCAAATCCAGGCAGTCTGTCATTTCTTTTCCCCGACAACAGATAATGATTTTCTGAGCTTAGAAACTTTGAAAATGTCATAGATTAGTTTAAAACAAATCAAACAGTAGAACCTAACAGGGTCTGAACTGTTAACTGCTGACTATTACAGTATGACAGCAAAACTGAGCTCAGACGGTTTTCAAGAGGAATAAAATGACAAAACACTTTGACTCAGGGGCTCAAATGGACAAAAATTCAAACTCTGTCAGTTCTGGCGTGTTTTTACAGCTGTAGCCAAGACACATCTGTGAAACTCCCCTCTTCCCATCTCTCCCTCTTTCTGTGTGTGTGTTGTTCCTGCGGTGCCGCCAGGGACATACTTTTCCTTTTAAAGAAACAGTCGGGGGTGTAACAGAGTTAGAGAGAAAGCGTAGGGCAGAACACTTCCATGGCATACAGATAGAAAAGTAGGGCCAATGCAAGTGAATAAGGGCTAGAGACATAGGGGTGTTGCCAGCTGATTCTGGCAGGGCTGGGAGATAAGACAAGATAGTGGCATAACATCAAAGAAGCAGACCGTGTAATGACGTAGAAGGTGATAATCATTAAACTCCAAATCTTCATACTAATAAAACATTATGACAAGGAATACTAAGGTCACATGGAAATACTTTGAGTCAAGTCTATTCTTGCTTAGGTTACGTGGGTTACATTCAATATTTAGTTTTTTTAATGTATCTTTTTAAATTAAATTCAGGAAAGTTCTTACCTCACTTGCATGGTTTCCTAAAACAATATTTAATCTCTTGACAGCACTGCAAGAGAGATTTTACGAGAGTTTCATTTTGAGCTTGTCTCTTTGATGGGAAGGAAAGTGTTTATTTCCATATATATATATATTTCTAGCATTCTATGAGAAAATGGTCTTCTGTCGCCATGTCTTCTGTTAAATTTATGATTGTTATCACTAAGTAATGTAATCATTTTAGTTAATTTACTGATAGAAAAAATAAAGAAATAGAGAAATTGTTTTACAATGATGTTGATAATTGCTGTAGTTTGCAATATGATTCAAAATAATGAGTTAAACTATTGCACGAATCAGGATAAACTCAAACATTACTATTTTGCAGCTATAAACTGAGCAGAAATCAGTTTTGCAATAGCCATCCAACAGTCTGTGTATTAGCCAGAAAAGCTCAATTATACTGGAAGCTGTCTGAAAACATTTAGAAATACAAATCTCTTTTACCTCTGCTCTCTCTGTCTTCTTTTTCTCTCCTAGGCAATATCAATCTTTATCACAAGGGGCTTTTTTATGCTGAGTGTCAAATTTAAGCATTCATGAGACAATTTCATCAAAATCAGTTTCTAAAATGTAACAGGCTCCTTCTATAATGTGACACTTATGACACTGATGATGTATAATTTCAATTTTCTTTTTGGTCTTCAGGGATGTTTTCCCACCTATCATCTAATTTAAGGGCAGTTTACAAACTTTAGGGGTTGTTTCGCCCAGAGCCCGAGCTCATTTCCTGGCAGTTGCTTCAGCCATCAGTTCAGAACATTTTGTTTCATTTTCCAACTGTGGCTTCCCGTCTATCCCTCCCCCCTCATTCTTTTGCCTCTCTTCAACCTGGCTCCATTTCCGTGTGAGAAGGAAGAGCGCTGGTACTCTGGAAAAGTGGGAAGGTAAATGGAAGAAGGGCAGTGGGGGGAGACAGCAGTTTTGAGAAATAGCTGAACTTCAGAGAATCAGTTGAAAGTCTCAGCGGGAGGTGACACACATGCTGGAGGGAGAGAGAAAAAGCAGGAAATAGATGAAGCATAGAGAGTTAAAAAGTAGAAGAAAGTACAGCTGTGTCTATTCTAGTCTATTATTTTCTGTAACAACAGTATTGCTCAATAGTCAAGAGTTTGTGATAAGAGGGTTGAAGGGTTGGGGTTCTGGAAACTCTCCCAATAGAGTGCAAATCAATGATTTCCTGTAACTGGGAGCACCTAAAGTCTTTCCTGGCACAACACAAACACACACGGTTTACATCCACTATCTGTTTTTTTTTTTCTGGACTCAAAGACAGGCAATGTGCTAGAGCAAGGAATTTTCCCTTAAGTAGTAATCAATACTTCTTCTTGGTACTTTTGGTCCTTGTAGCCCTTTATGAAGTCAGCTCTGCTTACTCACAATGGCCTTAGACAACGTTTAATGCATGATGTTTTATTGGACAGTAATACAAGTCATTGTTATTATGCCCTGGGATGCCCCCACCGGAAACCTTCAGTGTCAGATGGTATACCCTCTTTCTTTACAATTTTGTTGTCCCCCCCCCTCCCCCCGGTGGATGAACGTGGTGCTCAGTGGACACAGGATGAAACCTGGACGGCAGCCTGCTTTATTTGTGGCAGAATCACAATAGATCTGCCACAGGGGCCGGCGCAGCGGGAAAACACCTCCACACCGACTGAGTCATAATGTAGCGACGGACGCAGATATTTATAACACTCAGCGGTGACCTTGAACTAAGAGAGAACCTGCAGCACACACACACAGGCTAGGTTACCAACTTGCTGATGAAGCGTTTACTGTGCCAGCATGCTGAGGTTTCTAAAGGACAGCTCAGTATTTGAAACATATGTACCCAGAGAAAGTCAGACTGGCTTTTTATTAATATTATTATGTTTTACATATGTTTGCACTTGGAGGGATACAGACAGCTAGATTAACTCTGTTGTACTTCTAAGGGGTTTGGTAAGTAACTCCTCTCAAATGTCAGGAATAGATCTACATAGATCATAGCATTACTTTGTACCTAGCAGCTTAGCATAAAGCTTACATTTGGAAGACATACACCATCCACAGGTTTGTCTCATTCTTTGTTAGGAGGAAACACAGTCAGATCTCTCTCCCAACCATCCCCCAAAAACAATGTTTGACCAGCCTGAACCTCAGCTGACTAAATCAGAACATTAGTAGTAGTACACAAAGTAGTACATGTTGTGCAAAGGCAGGCACGTCACATTTTAAGTGCTTTAATTATGTTTAGTGTGACAGTTGTTGCTAAACCTTTCAAGGAGCTCCATCTTGCAACACAACCCATATAATTTTCTCTTGCACAAGACATTTGAATCTCATTAGCCTTTCCTCTGCTTTTTTTTTTGTCTCACTTTCCTTTTTGCTCGCTCTCCAGCTTGACAGGTATAGTAAGGAACTCAAGGAGTTCTTGCCAAATGTCTGCTGCATCCACATGACTGGACTTGTAAAGCTGGATTAGAGCAGATTTTTTCCTATATTCCACTTTTTTTTTTTATGAAAGTGTTGATATATTTGTCATCAGATCAGACGTCCAAATGTGCCACAATCCTTTGCGGTCAGAGTGAAGGATTTTTTTTCCTTCATCTGTTAAGTAACTGTTTGTTCCAGAGGGGGGAAAACTTCACACTGAGAAATTTGTTTGGGATGTGGATGAGAAATGTATACCTCTGCGGAGAAAACAGCCCTTTCAGAATTCAAACAAACACACACACACAAGCAAACACATATTCCAGATTTCACTCTGTTACAAGAATACACCACTTCAGACTCCTCTGAGGCAAAAAGGCCGATCAACATCGTGCGCTTTCCAAGCTGGAAAACATTCGCATTACATTTGTACATTCTGTAAATTTGTAATGATTTATTTCTGCCAAGGACTTGTAACACTGTTGAGTGCTTCCTTTGAAATTTTTATTTTATTATGTTATAAAAATAACAAAACCATTTCAAGCCCAAATTGGCTTTCTGTCAGAGGTACATCTGTATAGGCCTATAAATTACTGCAAATGTTTGGACTCAAAAACTCCAATAAAGACACATTTCTTGTCTTCCTGGGGAAGAAAGCTGAGTGTGTGTGTGTGTGTGTGTGGGTGTGTATGTGTGTGTGTGTGTTTTGCAGACTGATTATATTGTTTTATTATTGCTTCAGAGTATTTAGCTGCATCACGCATGATCCTTGGGAAGAAACCTTGCAGAAACAAGTCTAACTAGTCCAGTTTCATGTGCAGATCTGTGCCACGGGCTACACCTTTGTGCTGTGTTCATCTTTAACCCCATCAGGTCAGAGTCTGACTTCCTAAGAAAAGTCCAAGCTAAAACTGACAATGGCTCAAGTAGAGTTCATGCTTGCCTATTCATTGCAATCCTTTATTTTTTCAAAGAATTGTGCAATGTTTTAATCATATGGATTTTGTCATTCATAATTTAATAATGTGCCAGTTGCTTAATTTCTCTCATTCTGTCATTCCTCTGATGCTCCATAACCTTCTTCTTTTTCTGTACAAATCTCTTAAAGTAGTTAAATTAACTTTCTATTGATAATCAATATTGTTTTTTTGAACTCCACATCAGTTGGAGAGCAAAAACATAATAAAGAGGGCCCAACATCCTACACCAACTGGCTTTTCTAAGTGAAATCATGGAAAAATATGTAAAAGCACAGAAACAGAATGAGAGAATAGACTGGGATATAGGAGGAAACAAATACAACCTGAGTAAAAATCAACTACTACTTCTCTTATTGTCTTTAATGTCATTGATTTATCCTATTAATCATGCCAATGCTGGTTTCATAACCCCACATTCTTTTCCTTGAGAAAACCAAAATTACAAGAGAGACCCAAAAGAAAGGGACTGAGATGGATGTGCACAGCAGGCGAAAGGAGACCAGGAAACAGAGTTTGGTTTGATAGCTGACTTTTGGAAATATGGGTCAGTGCAATACTCGAGAAAGGAAAACACCACACTAGGATTGCCAAATGACTGTTTCGTGTTTCCCTGATACTTCTATAAGGTGACACACGCAGAAAAAGATTCTGACCAGTCATCATCTGTTTTGAGCTGCCAGATTCCTGGTAATGGTGCTGACACTTTGCTCAGCATAGAGATGGTGAACAGGCAAACGTTACAACATGTGGGGATTTCTGAAAGTCTTCACCCTGCTATAGCATACTGTCGCAGAGAAAAGAAGGTGTAACTGATATTATTAGAAACCTTTTAGATTTTTCCTGGTTTGTCCTTAATCAGTCTGTAATTAAGCTAACTAGCATGTGCTTTATGTAGCATTATTTATTAGTGGATGTATAATGTAGACATTTTTTAACATCTGCACAGGGACGACAGATGAAAATTAACTTCTGTGCTAGCTCTGACTCATTTACATTTCTTTTTCTGTTTTCTAATAAACTATAAAATAACCAATAAAATCAGGTTTCAGAGGACATCACAAGTGTACGGCCAAAACGCTATAATGGTTTGGAGATTTAAGGAGGCAAATACTTTCCTTTTGTTCTCACTGCTACCATGATCCAAGTAACACTGTTACTGTATCCACGGGCAGAAAGCAACGCTGTTTACACTGTGACTGCATCCAGAAACCCTGTCCTCTCAGAGCCATTTGTTCCTTTGAATAAGGACTAGTTATGTCAAGTCAAATGACCCTCACAGTAACGTATGTGTTTGCACGTTCGCAGTGCAAACTAGTGCACTGTGTATTCAGTGCATGATTTCCAAAGTCCACAGTTGCTGTCAATTTATCCGACAGAGAAATATCCTTATATCTTACATGACATATATACAATTAAGCTGAAGACACTGTGTACCTGCCTCTGCCTATATATATATATGTATATATATATATA
>JAVQJF010050983.1:0-61135 GCA_036023855.1 Gadopsis marmoratus | reverse complement strand
AGAGGTTTATTTGTTTTATAGGTTTAGGTTCTGTGTATGTACGTTTTTTATTTCACACTTGCTGGGCCATGTAAACGTCTGTTTCCCATGCCAATAAAGCCCTCTGAATAGAATTGAGGGAGCAGCGGTTGAGAGAGCTAGCAAGAGAATGAGGGAGAGGGAGTGGTGATCCGTCATTGAATTTCCCTAATCTTCACCGTTCTTCATATATGTGGTGAAAACGCAAACAGGAATGTGCAAATTGGGCTTTTAATACCTAGCTTAGATCCAGAGTTCAGGTCTCCAGGCTCCATAGTTTCTGGTACTTTATGGTCACAAAGGTTATAATTGTCCAGTTTTGCTGGCTAACTGCTAAAGTTCATCCTTCTCCCAGCAACATACTGCTCGACTGACAGAACTATGAAATGATGTACGTTAAGACACAAACACTGTTCCTGCAGGTCTCATTGTAAATAGCAGGGAATCATTAATGTCAGCAACAGATGGTACACCCGCCTACCTCAGCATTGCGGAACACTTTGAGCATGTCTGTGTCAAACGATTCAACGGTCTTGTAGTGGCCTGTGAGGATTTGCTTCTCAATGGTGCTCAGGTCCAGAGGGTCAGACACCTTCTCATAGTACTGGCTGTTCCTGATGGCACACAAAAACAGCAGGATTAGTGTCTGTTTATCTGGTCACATTAAAACCATTCATTTTAAAACTGGATATGTCTGAGAAGCCATAAAATCACCACTATTTAAAAACATTTGGTGCTTATAAATCGGCGGCACAGAGAAAACCCAACCATGACAGTGATAGTCCCATGTTGTTATTGTTTTGACACAAAGTGGTTACTATCAATACTGGACAAGAATCAAAGCGCAGGCTGTCACGGTTGAAATGCAGCACAAGATTTTCAGATTGTTACACTACAGTATGTGGGTGCTGAACACTGATAGACCAGATAACACAGTAACACTTGCTGTCTGGAAAACAGTGACACATTATGAATGAACCAGACGAAATGCAGGTTTCACACACTCTTACCTCTTCTTGGATGGGAGGTTCACCAGCGGAGCAGCAAGTGTCTGGCCAGCTGAATCTGAAGTAAGAAAAGAAAATAACCTTCCTGTCATTCCTCTCAATTACAGAGCCTTATCATTCAGTGAATATTAGATATTAGAATAGAGGCACTGACATATGTGTTTTACAGGCCTAATCAGACTTCAGATCAGGCTAGATGTCATACTGATGAGAAAATACAATAACAGTACTGGTGCCTACACACGCACACACCAATGTGGGCAAATGCTGTATATTTCTCAATATAGACACTAACCCTTGTAGCTGGTGATCATGTCACAAATTTCCTTGAAGATGTGTGCAAGGCGAGCAGTGCGTGTGACTTCTGTGTTTTCCTCAGCAGCGGCAAGTCTCCGTGTGCGTACCGACCGAGACGTCTGCAGGGCCGAGAACTGCGTCAGGAACACATCTGGAAACAGGGCGCCAGCATTACGCATCACGTTTTTACACAACTTTACTTCGTTTCAGATGACTTACATTCTCAGCAAGTTGTTAATAGCTAGAAAAAGAAATACACAAAATACATTTACATTCAATGGTACATTCCAGTGTTGCCTTAGCTAACTTGTTTATCAAGACACACATTAACTGTAGCCACTAAAACAAGTTTTCTTCTTTCATTTTCTCTTCACATCTCCGAGCTTGTACACTCACCTGACTTGATGTTGCCGTCGTCACGGATGACTCCTCCCCAGCGTGTATATATGGACAGGCTGCCGGCATCCCTCTCTCTCTCACCTTCTCTCTTCAGCAGCTCCTGTTTCTCCCTCATCTTCTCCCAGTTCCTCAGGAGAAACACTCTGTGTTTCAGCACAAAGTTCCTAACGATGGAGGCAGAGGAGGGCAGGAGTGTGAAGGCGGCGTGTGTCTGTGTTTGTGTGTGTGTGCCAACGTCAACTCACACGTCAAATATACATTTCTCTCTGATGGAAGTTCTTTTAAACAGGACATTGAACCAAATATTATTTTATACTGAAAGATTTCATCAGCAAGTCCTGTTTGCATTACTATTTCTGATTAGGAATGTAGAAACGTGTCAGCATACTATCCACCATCAGTGAAATATGTATTTTTTAACCCCTTTGTCAAGATGTTTGTCACGTAACATTGACAACAGAAGAAAATCCCCTTGAGAAAGTTTTGTGCCTGCTAAAAATGCAATCTGGTAATATCTAATACATGTGGGGGGACAAAAAATAAATTGCTCCGATAGAGTTTGATCTTTTTATATATTGCTTGTGTGTCAGTTTGTGTGTATGTGTGTGCGTGTGTTTACCTCTCTCTGTTGGACATGGGCTTCATGAGATGAGGGTAAAACTTGTTGCTGTCGCTCGACTCTTCCTCCTGATGAAAAAGAAATCTTATTGATCGTATTGTAATACATCCCATACCATATGATCTTGTGTGTTACTCCTGTTGTCACTGCCAAGATCAATCAGAATTTGACAACTTCTTTCAATGATTCATACTTAAACCATGATGTATATTGCTGAAATCCTATATTCACAATATTCCATGATATACTGTATACTGTACATCTTACTATTACTATACTAATACTACTCAGCCCTAATTCAAAAGTATACCCTTTAAGGTATTCTGAGTTTCTTTTATAGACACCTTATGGCCCACTAAGAGCACCTCTGAGACACATTCATGCCCTACATAGACACTGCACCTGATATCTAATAAGACACCGCCTCACTTGGACAAATCTTTTATTAACCAAGCAATAGCTTCAGCTAACAATAGGCTACAATTTAAAATCAAAGAAAATGTTAAGGAAAACATTATATGTATAGAGGATATACAGTATTTTCAGGTGTAAACAGAGTCTTGAGACAAAAAACATTCAACAACATTACTTTTCTGAAGTGTACTTTCTCCAGAAATGAAAATGTCAAGGATTGCATTCCTCTTTCATCTTAAGTACGAGTGAACTGATACCAACAAAAGTTCTAACTATTTTTATGTACACTGATCACTCACTCGTTTCTTTAGCTGATGTTTGGACTTTCTCTTCTCCTTGAGTCGACCCAGCCGCCGAGTCCCTCCTGTCTTTGGAGGCAGCCCGTTAATACGCTGGCTCTTCCCACCGATGATGCCCCGGCAGCTCTCAGAGCCACACTTACACACTTGCTGTAAAGTAGAGAAAAAGACAGTGCAAAAATAAATAAATAAAAATTAGTTGTGTAAGTGAGAAATGGGTCTTGCCAAAATAGAAGGAGCAGTGATGATAGCTCTGAACATGAAGTATGCAAAGTGTTATACCTGCTCTTCTGTATTGAAGGAATGGAAGTTGTAGTCATAGGTGAGCTCAGTGCCGCTGGTGATCTCCTTGAGAGCGAAGAGACCAATTCTGTACACCCCATTCACCGACCTAAGTCAGAGAATTTACAGGGACGTCGAGTGAGTGGGTGCAGCATTCACAGGATGAATTTTACATTTAACTATACCCATGAGGATGTTTGTTAAATTAACAACACTGAAATTAACTACTGTAAATAAGCCAAACTGAAGTTAAAGGACAAAAGGATAGAGGGTGTTACTCTACCAAGGTCCAGCTATGTGTCAGAGGTGTATAAGCAAATACACTGCCCCTTTAGTTAAATTAGAAGTCAGAATGACAATTAAATTAAGGCATTTTAAAATTGGGACTAAAAGAGATTTCATCCTGATTTAATTTGCTTGATTTGGCAACTGCTCAACACGTTGTCATGCCTATTTTACCCCTCTCCAAACAAAGCAGTGCTCCAGTTTTTCACCATTCTTCTAAGAATAAAGCACTAGCCTGTTTGCCAGCCACTTGATAATTTATTCCTTGTATAGGAGTAAAAAGCTGGTTCAGCGCATCGTCTTCAGGCACTACAGCTGTATCTAAGGCCCGGCTGCATGTAATCTCTCTTCTATGACAAGATGGATGACTCGTCAGGCTTTGTGCTGAAAATCCTCCATCCTTGTGGAGTCTTTTATTTCAGCTCAGCCAGTCTACATTGTACACATATGCACTTACACCCATACACCAGCCTGTGTGCCCTAGATTATGAGCTAGTCTACACTGGAGGGCAGAGGGTACAGTTTGATAGTCCACTCTTTAGGTTGTTAGCTGTCCACAATCAAACCCTCTGAGACTTAAACTGAGGTGACACATCTTGCAGGTTCCCCATACACAGGCAAACCACATTTAAAGAAAAATCCAAGTAGGTTTCACTTATAAAAGTCAGGCACAGGGAGGCCTGCTCAGCCAGGTCGTCAATGTAGTGGATTTAGCCATGCTGCGAGGACAATCCCTCAGGAAACCAGTGAATTGTTTTGGCGTGGTGTGAGGCCTTTAAGCCATTTAGGTCTCTGAACACTGGCAGAGACTGACTGAGGTGATCTCATCAGATTATCACCACACAACCACATTAATAAGGTTGGGGTTTCGAGGAAGAGCTTTCTCATTTACAATGAAGTGCACCTGCTACATGTGTCCCTTTTAGCGCTGGTGTAAGATACCCAAAATAGGACAACACAATACTGTCAAACATACACTGTGCCTACTTATTCGTACCTTAGGTTAAAGCAGTTTAACTGTGCAGATGTAATAAATCCAGACAACTTCCAAAAAATTTGAGAATAACGCCAATTCAAACAAGGCCACATTTAAATGCATTCAAGTACACACAGTGATTTATAGCTACAAGACTCATTACAACATGTATTATTGTGTAACCCCACTTCTCCGATAACAAGAGTGAGGAGTCAAGAATAAAATAGCTGTAGCAGGGCTTTTTGTGGCATGGCTGGCCTTATCTCTATTTGGATCATAATGTACCAAACGGATTATTTCTATGCTGCATATCTCTCTCTCCTTTCTGATACTTTTACTATACTCAGGTTGCCTCTTACAGAGCGAGAAAGAAATAACCCAGCTCACACCAAATCATCAAGAACACAAACAGATAGCAATTAACTGAAACTATTTAGGTAATGGGCTAGTATTTTCCAGTTCATTAACCATAAATGACGGAAGCATTTAGAAAACAAAATACTGAATTATCAAGCTGGAACCTTTTCCAATCAGCTTCTCCCACTTTCCTCTCACAACAATCCAGCAAGATTTCTTTCATATACTCTGACAGTCCTTAACGGTTGGAGTTTTAGACCTCTAGTAGTGCCATAAAGCAATTTTTCTATGGATTTTGTTTGTCTCATGAGGACACATGCAATGACATGGCACGATACACAGTCCTGCCAATGGGGTCACACTATTCCACTGATCTACAGGTGGTGTTAACACGGCAAGATATGCTGCAATGTGCCAAAAAAGACAGGAAAGAAGACTGCAAGCTAATAAACGCTGGATTTAAAATATATTTAAAATATGTGCAGCTGGTATTAAATTGCATTTTTACATATCTGCATATTTGTCCTGTGTACTCCTTGGAGAAAAGTATATTCTTTTTTGGTTTCCTGATGGCGCCCCCTAGTTTAGCATTAATTTTACGGAAAACCGTTGCAGTATCCATTTGTGTATATGCAGACATTATTTCGATACAGCAATCACATCTTGAATAAAGCAGTAACGTCAGCATTCTATCATAGGCAGAGCAGACGATCACACTGAGCCAGACAGCAGCCTGCTACACAACACAAGAGCCACAGACTTTGAAAAACAACAGCACACATTAGCTTTCCTGCTAAAGTCTCCTTCTTACCTAATTTACAAACATACACACTTGTCCTGCACCTTTAGTGTGTTGTACGAGCGGCCAAACATACATTCACTGAGGAAAATTACACAGCTAATGTCAGGCTAGAAAGCTTGTAAACATATAAATACAAATGACACTTGAGTTTGGTGTGGTCCTTACGCTTCACTATCACTAACAACAAGCTGTCTGCCCATGACATGTATGTATGACAGCGCAAGTTTGTTTACATAGTCTCTCATGCCCTTAAGATTAACACTGGCACTCTGGCAGCTGCTGCCAATTAAACACGCACAGACACACCCCCTCCAGTCAGCAAGGAGGATTCCTGACATTTTTTCTGATTGTTAATATAAAACTATTAACATTTAAAAACATGTTGACAATACCGACATTCTGACTAAAAAAGGCGATGACTAAATGTGATTTCAGTTAAAGATGTTGCAAATGTTTTATGAGAAAGAAAATGCACTCACCAAGAACATGCAGTGCATTTTGGTGAGTAACACTCAATGTAAACATAACATAAGAAAACTCCAGAGCTCCTTTAAATTGTAGAGTGCGAGTGAACCATAACGCTTTCTTTGTCTTCACAGTCAAACTAATGCAGTTTATGCTAGGTCTGGCTCAATTATCCGTCCTTAACAACTTGTGGCAACTGCTCACGCCTGGAAAGGCTTAGCCAAATCTGGGCTTTGGTGAGAACCCAAAAGCACCACAAGGACATTAGGAGGAAACTGGTTTAAAGCTGCCATGACACCCACCACTTCTGCATCTCACAGTTGGGTTCACAGCTGTGGTTTATGAAGCGTGCCTCATTGCCCATTCGATAGCTGTCAATCACCATGCCGCTATCTAGGTTCAGACAGTAGTGGCCACTGTGGGAGAAGTACTGCTCCATCATACGGCTCCTGAAATGTGGTAGGAGAGAGGGAGCGGAAGATCAAAAGAGAAATTTCATTCATTTCTATGTGAAGATTAATTGAGTGAACTAAGAAAGTAAAACAGGAAGAACTACTGACAGACAGAATTTCTTGAATAATACGACACCCATATTGCCTCACCTAAACTCCTGTTCGCTAACCACCTCTCCCAGGTACTCGATGATAAACTGTCCAGAGCGAAGAGACTCCTTGGTGCGGATTCCCCACCCCTTGCCCTCAGCACGGAATCGCTCCAGACACTGGACCCATTCATGTCTCTGGATGTGCTGGTTGTCACACTGTTCACCACATGGGCAGGTGCTGGGAGAGCACTCAGCAAAACTCATCCTGCAGAAATAGGTCATTACAAAAATGAGGCTGAGGCTGCTGCTCTTCTGACAACATGTTTATCCTCTATTCACATTTGTCTTATTACTAAACAAACAACTTTACAACTATTTTCCTAGACAAACATATGACTAACCTGAGTACTGATTTTTAAACTATAATAAGATTGTATTCTCCAATGGAAAACGTTAAAAGCTGCCATTGTGTGCTGTGATTTGTCTTTACCTATTCAAGCAATCATCCAGGCAACATTTTTCAGTCGACTCCTCACGAGGTCTACAGTTGCATGTACTTGTTTCATAACCAGAGAGAGGCTTCACATCCACATAGACATCTGTGACACAAACAAGGGGTTCACTGTTTTACATTTACTGACACTCTCATGAAGTGTGACCAGCAGTGAAAGCATCAAATATTTTTAATTCCTGTTTTGCAAACAATGCATATATTTGACTTCAACAGTCAAAGCAACCAAGTCAACCAATGTAGTAAAACAAAGAAATGCAAGTACATAAATTGATTAGGCTACAAATTCCCACCCTGGTTGGATCACTGGAACAAAGCCGGGTACTCACTTGATCTGATCTTTTTATAAAGGGGGACATCAGGCCTCTTGTAAAGCTGAAAAACAAAAACAGAATGGTAAACATAAAGGAGTTTAAAGACAGAAGCAAATACTCATGTGAGCTTCCACTTCTGTACCGTTTAAAACTACCAACCAGTAATTTAAAGTGACCATGGAAAAACCCTAAAAATGCTTAGTGCTCAACATGACTGATCACCTGATCGTGTTTCCACAGCCATAGGATGTCATAAGGTAGCTGGAAATCAATGCGCTTCTGTCTCAGGTACTTCCCTGAAAAAACAAAGCAGGGGAAATTTGGAGAGAGAAAATAAAATTGAAATGTAACAGAAGAAGGAAGCAATTTTTGACCATATACATAAATCAGTTATATTCACATACTGTATGTAAACGAGAAGTTTGACCTATAGATGAAAAATGTTGTGTTTTCCTTCTAATCACAGCTGAAAATAAAGGCCTGTGGTAACTGAAAAAAGGGATCCTGTTCCTAGTAACAGGTTTACTGAGTTATCTGGATAATTTTGATGAGTAATCTCAGAAGCCCTTCAACTCAAACAAACAAAAAAGAGTCTCATGAGATCCGATTTGTCAGCAAAACTAACAAATCTAACTTCACGAGACAGGCCAATGCTTTTACCTCTGCAGATAGAAACAATCAAACATTTTACAGCATCAGAAAACAAACTTTTGCTGAGCGTATTAAAAGACTGGTCAGGTAAAAAAAAAGTTATCAAATTTGAGACCCACCAACATGTATAGGAGCTGGAAACAATCCATAGTCATGTTCCCCAGGTATGTATTCTAGCTTCTCTTTCTTTAGCTGCAGAAGCTGACTCCGGGGGCTGCAAGTTGTGGTACAGAAATGGAAAAATGTAAAGTCAGTTCACAAGCACTCCCGAAAACCAGTATATGATGCATTGATATCTAAAATAAACGTTAATATTTAGGAAGTAGATTTAATTTAAGAACTCACTCTTCAGTCTTGTACACATCCGAGTAAAGCCCCGCCTTCTGGAACTTCTTCTTTGGAGGTCTGGCTGGTCTCTTCTCCCTTTGGCTGGTTATAGGCATAGGCGGAGCTTGTTCCCTAGTGACGGTGCATGGGCGTTCTGGGGAGCAGTGGCCATCTGGCTTGTGTTCCATTGAACTAAAAATAGAACCATTTGGTTTCTACTGGACTTCATAAATATTACTTTATAAAATTAGTACTCATTGTAAATCTTTGTCATTGACCCACATCTGAGACTTTTAGGTATAATGGTTAATATGAAACAGTGTGGTGAAAATTTGCTTACCCACGAAAGTGCTGGAGCTCATCCTGGGTAAGCCAGCTCCTTCCTGTCCCAGCTTTGGATCTTGCCACCAGGTTGCCCAGGTTCTCCTCTCTGTCTGGCAATCGCTCCTCAGTCTCTTCTACCTCCCCGTCCTCTAATTCCTCCTCTTCTTCTTCTTCTTCATCCCCATCTCTCTCCCAGTGCTTCCTCTTCTGCCCTTTTCTATGCTGGCCCTGGACAACCGACTCAATAGCATCTGTCACAGTGTCACCCTCCCACCCTCTGCCCCCAGCTGGCCGTTCACTGCCTCTCTCCTTGTGCCGAATCTGATTCAACTCAACCACTGGTGGTGGGGATGGTGGTGGGGAGGGTAATGGGTATTTCCTGGGACGTCCGGGGCCCCTTTTCTTCACCACGTTGTTTCCTGTACGAGCCTGTCTCTGCAGCTTCTTGGCACGCAGGATTTTGTTGACGTGGTGCAGGCTGTGTTTGGATGGCTGTGCCCGATGGGAGTGGTGGGGCAGGGAGGCATCCAGGCAACAGTCCTGAGAGGGGGAGAGGCAGGAGGAGGGAGCAGAGCCATGGGAGTGAAACAAAGAAGGTGGGTGATGGTGCTGCTGCCGGTGATGCAGGGATCCTTCGGGCCCTTCAGGGGTCAAGGGGACAACACCTCTTGTCTGGATACCTGATGACCCTAATCAAAGAAACAGAATATGAATGCCTCCTAAGACACAGAAGTATCAAAGCACACATTCTTAGCATTTGTAAGTGGCAAAAACAGTTGAGGTAGTCAACACACAAAACTGCGTGATACTGTTCTGTGACTGTGTCAATGGGACTGGCACAATGGGCAATATGTCCCAAAAAGATAGTTTGGTACGATAAGGGGGCATGTGAATTTGATATTTAATATTCATGCCCAGTATTTACATTATTCTTAGACTTATATTTCACCCATGTCTTCAACACATTACAAGACTCACTTTCTCTCTCCTCTTCTTGTCTTATTCCTCAATAACATTGTTCTCCTCTGCCTCACCATCCTGACTTTCTGACCTTCTCCCTCCTTCACCCCCTTGCCTGACTTTAGAAAACCCTTCTTCCCTCTATATTTCTACATCTTTTAATCCATCTCGTACTAATCCTAGTCTTCTAAGGAGCGTGGCCACCTATTCCTCCACAACTTTAAACTTGTATGACTTCACTCCATTTATTCTACATTCGCATTCCTTTAGGGTCTTAGCATTATTCCTAAACCCTACTCCTCATGCTTTCTCTCTTTTGGCACTCATTAAGAAAGTTTACATTCAAATGTTTAATTTTTAATGGAATTTTATTTTGAACAGAAATGCCACAGATTCAAAAGAATTCAAAATATTGCAAATATGTCTGAACACATGGCTAAGGTGGGAGAGTATATTGATCCAAAAAGATATAAAAATAAAAAAATAAGGGCAAGTGTAACAGACTGAATTATTAAAACACATATTTATTTAGACTCATCTATGCTATACCAGTCATATTACTGGTATAAGTAAATCAACATCATCATTATGTGTCAGACATGAGACATGGCTCAGTGACAGGGAGTAGGCCCATGTCCAGAGACCCACAAAGGCAAGCCACATGAAGATCAGGGAGCCCACGCATGTAACCCAAGTCACAGGGTAAGACAGGGTTAAAGTGGGATGACCGATTAACTAGCTTATCAGAGTGAACAACCGATTTATCCATTGCCTGACCCCTGCCCCATTCCCATGTGTTGAGTTGTTGACAGACACAATCATTTATTTGCATTTTCTTTTGTTGTATTCGAAATGCACCTAAAATCTAAATATTTGGATGGAAACATATTTGTTCTCTACCCCACTCTTCTGTCAGTATGCATCTATCTACCTCCATCATTCCCCACTGTTTTCCAGTTCCAGTCCCCACCCTTGGCCTCCTCTACCTTCCCGGCGCAGTTTGCGACCGCTGGTTCACCCCCAAGTACGGAGCTCTAATCCAGGATTACCTTGGCATGGTTTGAACTGCACCATGCTGCCTCAACAGGGACCTTACTGCTTCCCTTACCTTGCTCACTTACTAACATGCACATAAACATTAGGCAATATTCACATACATACACCCACGCTGCCACTGCTCACACCCAGACACATAAGAACATCAGTCTTAGTCAGGGGGCATTCAGAGTTTCACCGATGAAGTAAGACCATTGCTGAGGTGCCGTGTCCTACATCAGCAACATTAGCTCAGCCCAGGTGCTGGATGTACTGAAGGATAGGACATCACATTGTGGGCTTTTGAGGGAAATGTCTACTAAATATAGCATGTTAACAAAACACTCCACCCCTTTTGGTCTGGCAGGAGTGCTATATCAACTGCGGCCATCCACACTCAGAGAGGAGCCAGTTTGAGTCATTACAAAAGCTTTTTTTGCCAATCCTATAACCACTAGCAAGAACAAACAAATGTTAGACCGTGTGTGCAAAAGTGACTTTTTTCAGTAAAACAAGTGGCCCAGTCTACTTCTTATTTTCTTTGTAAAGATAGGGGAGAGCTGAGTCAGAACAGATAATTTTCCAGTGTTGTTTGATGTAACCACAACTGAGGTTGGGTCCAACCACTTCATGATATCTCAGCACTGTGAAGGTCTTTCAAGAGATACACCGGCTTCACTGAGCAGAGACCAAGCAAGATTTGAGAGCCCGCGTGCTGTGCCATGTCTGAAAGGGTTATTGCCTAAATACATAGTCCTGGAATCAGTGCTGTATCTAATTGATTGCACGCTGTGCCAAATTCACCATAGCTGTGTCAAGCCGTAAAGCTCAGCAGATACCAGCCATCATTTTGGGTCACAGAATTCTTCATATAACTGCATCCGAACTATTTTTGGAAAATGAATTTGGTGCACAACTGACTCCAATAACCTTTAACAATGCCAAATTTAATTTGGGTCAAAAAGGTTTTTGTGCTGAATAGCTCATCAAACTCAAAAGCTTATAGGGCTACATGAAAGACAAGGATTGCAATGCAGTGAACTGAATGTCCAACAACTAATAAATGCAAATGGCTCCCCTGCTGCTATAGTTACAGTTAACTATATAGTCTTTTCTTTATTTTTAATGAACTATGCAGATGCTGTTGTAACATGTAACATGTATAACAGTTTACCTTACCTTTATCAGTGGATGCTCTGCTGTATATAGCCCATTCATATAGATTAATTTACATTTAACTCAACCAAATGAGACTTACCCAACTCTCTCCTTTCTGCTGATGTTGAGCGGTCCTTCCTCATCGGTCGGTCCATGCGGGAGAAGCTGGAGCTCTCTGTGACTATCTCAGTCTTTCTGCTCCTGCCCCCCTTCAGCGTGGTGCGGGTGAGAGCAGAGGCAAACAAATTTGTACGGTTGGGAGAATCATGGGCTCCAGGCTCTACATCCTCCGTAGGTGTGAGAGGCTCCTCATCCTCGCTGTCTGAGCAGCCTGCTGGGTCTTCTGCCCGTCCATCTGAGAAGGGACCCTGGCCAGGTGCCACGTGACTCTGTGAAAGCTTAGCGTAGTCTGCCTTAGAGCTGCCCATCCTGAACCAGGACTCTACTGGGTGGTGGCCTTTTGAGCTGCTACCCAGTGCAAGCCTGGAGGGGCCTAAACAGGACATGGAGCTCTCTTTGCGCTTGTACCTTTCTGCAGATGAGGATGAGGAAGAAGAAGGGGAGTTGGCAGAAGTGGAAGCAGCTTGCTTGTTGGCACTGATGCTGGAGGTGTCGCGTCCAAAGCGGCATCGTTGTAAAGACTCAGGCATTCCTAAGCTGCCAACCCGCTCTCCTTTACCTGATGCTCCACTGTCAGAAATCCCTGCATTACCCCGACTCCCTGAGCCTCCTCTTGCTGCTTCCTCCCTGTCCTCCTCTGCACAGCGCTCTCTGTGTTTGTGTCTGTGTTTGTGTTTGTGGTGCCAGTTAAAGGAAAGCTCAGAGGACATGGGTGGGTACAGGACAGGGGACCTTCCTCCTCCGAGGTACTCCTGCCTAAGCAGCTTATGTTTTTTCTTATGAAATTTGGAGGGGTTCAGCAGGAGATGTGAAGGGTGGTGATGATGCATGTAAGATGTGGGGGGAGGAGGGGGGAAAGATGGTGAGTGGTGGGAGTGGTGGGATGGGGCAGTGTGGGGTGACTGGTGGTGTGGGTGGGGATACAGAGCGCTAGCTGGAGGATAGCCCCTGTAATAGCCCAAGCCCAGGGGCCCAGAGGAGTAGGGAACGCTGTATGAGGGGTGGTAGAAGCCTCCACTGGAGAGTGGGAATCCAAGCCCAGGTACAAAGGGAACCTCAGACATGGACTCCCTCAGTTTAGGAGGCCGACCCCGTTTCTTCTTCATGTCTGGTTTGCGAACGTAGTGCAATGGGTCACAGGAGTACGCAGGATGTGAGTAGAAGCTGCCAAAGTTAACCCTGAAGATTGTAGGCAGGAGGTCCCTGTGGACATAATGATGTGGAGGAGGGCCACCAGTGCCTCCTATGCTACCAGTGGCCCTGCTCCCCACTCCTGGCCCTCTACTTGTTCCTGCAGCTATGCCTAGTCCACTGCCGAGCCGGTGCCCTGTGGTACGGTGTGCAATCCGTATTTCACTCAGTCTCACAACAATCTCATCCAGCTCTGCAAGAAAATCTGGGTCATGCCGCCGGGAGCGCAGTTGCAAGTACTTCTTCTTGCGTTTCCTTTTCTGTCTCTTTAGCTTGTCATAGCCAGGGCACCCATGGCTGCGGCGTTTACACTTGTGCTTATGTTTCTCCTTGTGTCCTATTAAGGAGGAGGCGGGAGCTGCTGGGTGAGATCTCCTGGGATCAGGTGATGACCTTACCCCATGGGGTGAAGGAGAGGGTGAGGGATGTTCCATAAGCACAGTGGAGTGTCGCCGCCTACCTCTGGAATTAAGGCCCACCCCTGGACCCATAGCTGAACCGATGACCCCTGGCATTAATAATCCACTGCCCAACCCAGGTGGCATCCCAATTCCACCCAAGCCACCCACCCCTCCAGCCTTCTCACCACGGTCAGAGGTGCTGTTATTGTCTGTTCCTATACCACTGTCACTGGGCACTGTCTCCTCACTGTGAGACTCACTGACTGGTGACGGAGTGGCTTCTTTTAGCTCACTGAGGGGTGCAGGGGAGGTGGGATGGAGCGGCCTTGGAGGGGAAAGCTTATGATAATGGTAGTGCTGCCTGTAATGGTGGTGTTGATGGTATCCACGGCAAGATGACTTTTTCTGGGAAGCTGCTGTGGCCATAGATGATGACATTGGACCCAGCCCTGGGTTGCGAGGATTAGGGGCTGAAAAGGTTGGGGGAGGGAAAGAGAAAGTGTTATGGCTATGATGGGGGTTAGAATAGTGAGAGTGACCTGCAAAGTGCACTGAGCCTGGCTCCACAAAGCTGGCATCACTGATGGGACTATGGCCTCCACTAGACTGTGAGAGGGAGGGGGAGGGAAAGACATCTAAAGAGGAGAGCTGGTGCTGTTGCTGGGACTGTGATTGATGGTGATGGAGAGGGGAGGTGGTGTTTGGTAATAGGAAGGGTTCTGGTGGAGGTGTTGTAGCTGTGCCATTAATCACTGATTTTGGTTTACGGCCTCTCCTCTTGCCCATGTATATTGTGCCCTTTTTACTGACGTTAATTTGTGGCCCTAATTTTCCCCCAAAAGAAGCAGCCAGGGAGGACAATGATTGGGTTGCAGCTTCCACAGGGCCAACCACCCCACTGGTGGTGCATTTAGGGGTGTCTTCTGTTCTTGGGCCTAACAAGATTTGACTGAGTATACGCTTCCGTTTCATACTTTTCATCTTATTGATCTTGCCTATAATAGTTTTCATGATAAGCTGCCCATTCCCTTTGCTGCGGAACCGTTTGTCTCCCATGTCCCCTGCTTCTGGAGCCAACGTGGGGGGTTGTCCCTCCTGGGGTAAGGTAGGAGGAAGGCGCTTGGGGCGTCCACGTTTTCGAGGCATGGGTTTAGGGGGGTTCAGGTCCACCTCTGGGTGAAGAACAGGGGGGTCCTGCTCTTCTTTTGATTTCAGTAAAGATGAAAAGGCCTTGGAGGGGGCCAGCTTGTTAGGAAGGCACCCACGAGCTGGAGCGTCAAGCCTTGGCATTTTGGACTTCGGCCTTCCCCTTTTCCTAGGCTGGGGTGGGAAGAGCTGTGACCCTGGATTTTGTGGCAAAGGATTTGGTTTGACCTTATTTGGGTTGGGAGGCCTGCCCACAGGTCTTTTAACCGGTGGCAATGGCATTTCCAAGCTTGAAGATAAAGGCATGGTGGTTTTGCTTTGTTCGTAGGGACTGTCCTGGCCTGGTCTATGACTCTGTGTCTTATTCATAACACGGGTCCAGCGAGGTTTCCTTCCTCTGCGTTTTTTAAGGGGTTTGCTGTCCTGCTCTGCGGGAGAGTCTATAGATGAATCAGGGGAATCATCTCTAAGAGGCGTTTGTGGGCTTTCTCTACCATCTGGCTCTGGTGAGGAAGATGCCCTTTGTCTTACAGGCTCAGGGGGACTGTTAGTCCGACCGAATCGGTTACTATCCCGGTTGGGACTGCACTTACTTGGACTAGAGCTTGTCCCCCTCTCCACTCGCAGTGACTGATGACTAGCCCCCTTGTCTTTCCCTTCTGGCTTTCCTGTTCCTGTTGAAGGAGGGCACTTGGTTAAGTCTCTGAGGCTGTCCCTGTCCTGCTCCATCTCACTTGCACTGCTATCCTCTCCCAAGGCAGGACTCTTCCGTGCATGGTGTCCTTGTGAGGGAGCAGGGGAGCCCAGGTGACTCACTGCACTCACTGTTCTCTGCTCAGCTGAGGTGGTGGAAGAGGATGAAATGGGACAAGATGGTGAAGATGTCGTGTGGGATAGGCAGTGAGTTGGACGTGACTGTGGCTTAGAAATGCTACTGTTGCTGTTGTCATTGTTACTCTCCTTTGACATGGCTGACAGGCGGTTATTGCCATAGAGGAGTGCTGGGCTGCTGCTGCGACTACTGCTGTTGCTGCTGATGTTGTTACCACTGCTGCTACTAGCTTTCCCAGCCCCTTCTGTGTCCTCCTTTCTCAGTGGTGTCAAGGTGGGTGAATTTTCCATAACACTGTCTTTGTTCCTAGAACCATACGGCCGACCAGGAGGTCGTGATACAGGAGGTGGTGGAGAGAGGTGTACCATTCTTGAATAGGTGTTCCTGTTGGCCAGAGCCCTGTCTCGTTGCTTGGCTGTGGGGGCCATAAAGCCAGAGCTTGGGATAGGAGGTGCAGGGTCAATCTTTGCAGGTTTGGCTGGCTTAGGGGTCTTTGATGGTGGGCAAGTTGCTATGAGTTGAGCTAATTTCTCAGTGACCGTGGGTGCTCCCCAGTTTTGAACACTCTTGTCCTTATCTCTCTGACTTTCAGTGCTGTAGGTGTATTGAGAAGGCTTAACACCTTCAAAGCTTGGTTCTTTTGATGCAGGTAGTGGTAGAGGAGGTGAAGATGTCCGGGGGTTGGGTTGTAGAGTCTGTGTTTTCTTCCCAAAGGGATGCGTTTTGCTGTCTGGTGGAGGGCGGTGAAGGTTAAGGGGCCTCTCAGATGTGGTGGTGGATGCTTTCGTGTCTGGCTTTGCATCAGACTTGCAATCCATCTTTGGTGAGCCCTGCAAAAAAAGAAGATGGAGATTACAAAAAGATTAATGAGAGTTAATAGGTGGTAACTGATTAATAATAATTACATTTAAGAAGCACACCTTTAAGTAATGTACTAAAGTCATACACTGATATCTAATGACACATTTGAGAGGAATGTGGCAAAAGTAAGAGCATCTGGTCAGAGACAGCCCCTGCTAAAAGTACAAACAAACTATCAATCAGAAACAGGTTTCTATAACCCTTTAAAAACCGTAATTCATTGATGAGATTTTCTGTCCAATGCTGCTTCCAGGGCATGCCCATGGGGGAAGATACACTCAACTCAATAACACTTATCAGGGTCAGATTGGGGACAGAGGGGGGGGCGCAGAGAGAGGGGTCATGCAGGGGAGAGGGATGGAGAGAACATGGCCAGGCAGACACAGAGGATAGACGACAGAGGGAGATTGGAGGGGGCGGTGCATGGTGAATAGAGACAGGCCAACAGAGAACACAAAGAAAACTAAAGATAAATTTATGCTCTGCTCTGTATCTGTGCAATAACATGGTGATTACTAGGGTAACCTGTTGTGGACCACTGCCTTGCTGCTGATGACTGACTAATAACATTGTAAGAAAGTATGGTAAATGTACACACAAAATAAATATAATACATTGGTGGCTCTCAATACAGAATGTTCAGTTTTGGCAAAGTGTAAATCCATTGCTGAATCAAAATATATAAGTTGACTATGTTCTCCCTCCTTACCAAGTGCTATGAGATAACTTTGTTATGATATGGCGCTATATAAATAAAACTGAATTCAATTACCCTTTTTGCTGGAGCACTCCCATTCACTTGGGAGGGTGACAGGGTGGTAGCGCTGGCGGAAAGAGTAGCAGGAGGAGGTGGCGTAGGAGCTTTAGCAGAGGGGGTTGATGAAGATGATGGCGCTGGTCTGCTGACACTGGGACTCTTCTCCTTCTCTTTTTCCCTAACATGTAAAGGGCCCTGGGTCTGACTGCCTGGCCCATTACTTGTAGCCCCTGCACGGTTTCCACGAGCACTGCCTCCCCCACGCCCTGTATGCCTCACAGTGGCCCTGAAGGCTGGTCGGCACACGTAATTCTCCAAGATCTTAGGGGGCTTCTTCGTGCGTTTTGCTTGAAGGCCGATCTTAAGTTTGACATTGCCCTCGGACAGGCTGCTCTCTTTGATGGAGAAATGGGACTGGTCACTGCTGGCACCTCCTGGCCCACTTGCCACTGCCCCTCCCGTACCAGTGGAGACCGTGGCAGCTCCCTCCTTCTCCCTGTCTCTCTTCTTCTCCTCCTCCTCCTCTTTCTTTCCACCCCCTCCCTCCTTCTCTCGCTCCCCCGTGGAGGCACCTGAGAGAAGAGGGGGTGGAGATGCAGTTCCCCCCTGAATCTTCGGATCCATCAGAACTTTAGGGGGGATGCAGGTTTACTAGGGAGGAGATGTTGTGGATACCAGGTAAGGTTTTTGTAAGGGGGTGGGATGGGGGTGAAGGGGGAAAAGGGGGAGGGGGAAAACAGTGAGGGTGAAGCTCTCCTTGTTTTTAGGTGGCTTCTCTCCCTTACTCAGCTGTCCAGCCCTCTTTCTCCGACCTTCAACTGTAGAAGTAAAACAGGTATAGCAGGGAGAGAGAAGGAAAGGGAGGTTGGTGGGGGCAAAAACAAATTCCACATTAGTCACCGCAACACAGAACATCAACCAAACATTGACAGTTTTAAACAGTGCCCTGCAAGTGAGAAGTATAAAAATGTCTTTTGATGAATGAAGGTGGAAAGTAGACCGAGGGCAACACTTTTTATCATCTATTTGGTTAGAGGCTGTCCTTCATCCTGTCTGGGTGACTTTTTATGGTGTGTTCGTCCTCAGTCTGTAACAATCTGTGACCTATTTAAACAGCCAAGGCTCTTCTACCTGAGAAGTGTAACCTTAGGCTCAAGGACATCGAATTGTCCACCTGAGCCCTACAAAGCCCACAAAGTCCCGAATCAAGAGTTAATCCCACAGTGCTGGTGTTACAGAATAAGATGCCAAATGAGCAATCCCTTAACTTCCCTCATTAGCTGCTGTGAAAACGGGTGCATGCGATAGTGGTTGCTCATACTCTATGTTAGCACAGCAGAGAGCAGCATGTTTCTTAATTGTGCTCCTTAGAGGACAGCCCAATTCAGTGAAGTTGTCTACAGCTCCCTGTGGCCACTGAGTGATTTAATGCAGACTCGCCCCCAAGCAGGTGCTTTCTCTGGGTGAAGTCATTTGGAGGCAATTCAGAATTGTGACCTCAGCACATTGGGTCCTCTGGGACTAGACAGAGGATCCGGCCGCCTTTCCCAGCCTTCGCCAGCAGCAACTGAGCGTGAGTGATAGAGCGTCAACGTGCCGGCGGTTTCTCTGCGCCCTACATTAGTGGAGAGTACTAAAAGAGCCACTTAATGGAGCCTCAGGAAAGTCATACAAGTCGTCACATCACTAAATTGTCACAGCAAGAGAAAAAAAAGGAATGTACCCTACACAGTCTTAGACCATATTTGTTTTGGATTATGACTGTGGAAAACAGTAGTAGAGATTTTATTTTTTTTGTTGAACCACACAGTAAACGCAGCCCGATTTTTGGAGTCTGGCCTGTAGTTCCCCCACGCCCTCTTTTCTGTGTTTACTTCAATTACTCACTCCATTTCGCATCAAAACTGCAGACTCCCCCTTGCTACACATACCACACTCGAATGACACCTCCCTCTTTTCTTTAACACACATCAATCTCTGTGTTCTTTCACCGTTTTCTTTAAGCATTTCCATCCTCTTCCTGACTATTTCGCAAACTTGGAAAGCAGCAGTAACAGCACTACAGCAACTAAAGTCACTGTGTTCCTACTTTAATCAAAAACACATTTCACCCACCATCCCCCCCCCCCAACTCTGTTCCCTGTGTCCTTCTCTTGCAGAGTGACAAATGTTCTCCTCATTCTTTTATACTAAATGCTTGCAGAGATACTAGCTGTTTCCGCTGCCTGACAGCTGCTATGCCAAAAATAAGCCTCTTTAGTACCCAACTCTGTAAGGGGCTATTGACAAAAGTCTAGAGAACAGCCTCCCGGAAAGTCAAAACATTCCTCTCACCTCTAACAAGCTAAGCCAAGTCAATTACTGGCACTTGGGCCAGGGCATATCATTTTCATGTTTAGCATCGAGGTACTTTTTGTATTTACAAAGCAGTTATGTCTACATTGCAGTCATTTTGGTTTGTGCAGTCATACTGCAAAACAGCAGAACAACAGCACTGCTGCTTTTCAAGACAGATATCAGTCATGCCTGTCTGTTGTTTGCTTTTACTTTAAAAGCAATAAATTGGAGTTAAAGTAGAAAGGCAGGTATATAAAAACATGAACAAATGTCAGAAATTAAAGAGAAAAGCAGAGAATCAATAATCAATATCAGGCCTACTGCCTTAAGAAATGGCAGAGCAGGCAGGAACATAGTAAACAACTTCCCGCGCCCCCTCCCATTTCTTTCTCCTTACTCCCCCCCTCCTCACTTTTGCACACGTTGTTCATAACTGCTGATTTCCCTTTGGCCACAGCAATAGTACCCAACCCCCCCCCACATCATTCACATGTGGGCTGGCGTCTGCCCTCAGAGCGCTGTGTCATTTCCAGCTCTTCTACTCCATTGGTGTTACTGGGGGGCAAATTCCTTTACTACTACCATTAGTTTGTAACATCAAACAGCGGAAGTGCTCAAACATAACTGTAACACACCCATGATCTTAGACGAAGGAGGCGGCCATAATGTTTAAACCCCGACGGTAAGCGGATGGAAGTGTGGGCTGCGGAAAGGAATCGAACCAGGAACGATGACAGGTGTCGGTCAGAGCAGCACTCGGCCTGCAGCAGCCCGGGGGAGTTCATTCCGCGTTAACAACTGCTTTACAGTGCAGCGCACATCATTTGGGTGTACAATTGTAGTAATGGGCACAAGCCACACTTTGCCTCGCGCTATGCAAAAACGTGGTCGGCCAGCGGAGGTTCTGAACAAACCGAGCAACGTTATCTGCTTTCGGCTTCCTGTACAGTCAACACCGCCCCTCTGCGAACGGATCACCCTTCATTTTCACTGACGGTTCTCACATTCACTCAGCAAAGTCATCCCTGTTTAGTCATACTCGTAATTACTGTCTCAATCGGAAGGAAATCCGGCCTCGGAGGCGTGCTGTTGCAGTTTCTGAAAGCCGTTTGGCTGACACGGCACCGCCTGCAGTGGGGGAATCATTTTCGCAAACATCTGCTCGTGCGTAAACATGGGAATATCACAATCTGCTTTAAGGGGCTGACAAAACAGTAACAGCTCGCAGTCTGAGTCCGTGAATCCACACTGTTATGTCAACGGCAACAATAAACCCATGAATTATTCACTCACCGCTGTAATTGTCCAGAAACGGCGTTTCACATCGTTTGGATCTGTGCCCTCCCTCCGCGCGTTATCAACGTGGTGGCCACATATTTTGTCTTCCCCAAGTGCTGAATTGCCAAAACCAGAAAAATAAAAAAAACATGAACAATGTCAAGACTTCGGGCTATATCGATGCTGTTTATAAGCTTAAAAAATAAAAATAAAAAAAATCTAAAAGCATGTACGTAACATGAGCTAAGGCGACGATCTGAAACGGAACGCGTCCCTAGTGTCCATGCTGCAACTGCATAACAAACGCCTGCGGGTGTTTTAGATGTGTCAGGTCATAATCTTGAACGCAAACCCACGAATCGCAATCAGAAAGTCAACGCAGACGGCTCTTGGCCGCGTACGGAAGAAAAAAAAAATGTGTTAACCTCGCCACCTCCAAAACACAAAGTTGCGCTGGTGTGCAACGCGTCCCCCCCCCCCCCCAAAAGAAAAAACTGTATGTCCGGATAACAACAGGCACGGCGGTAAAAGTACTGGGAATAGCTGGCGCTTAATATAACCCCATTCACTGTGAGAGGTTTGTGCTTGTTCTGTAACAAGCTAGTAGCTACCATCCGTCCAGTAGCAGGCAGCCTGTGCTACATGTTGTATCAATGGCTCTGGCAGCGGCTAACTAGCCGCGTCTCAGCAGACGATTTAGGCTCATTTCGCCGCACGCAGCTCTTCGCCTACACGGTATGTGCGCTGCAAATGAGCGGCAAACGTCCACGGCGCTCAAACAATTTGCGCAAACCGAGCGAATATGACACAACCCCTGGGCGAGTGATGTACACAATCTTAACATCTCCGTCACATTCTCGCAGGCACTCGTGTTACATCTCGGCTACGGCGGCTAGCGATGCACTAGCAGGTCGGGCTAAAGCAGAAAATTCCTCCCAACGCCGGTTCAAAGACAAACGCGCAGTGGAATCGGCGGAAATACACGCGCGGAAAACGTGGCGAAGTATGTTCCAGCGATACAAACGGACAGATGCAGCGCCGTGTAGGTTATTAAAAAAAAAAAAAAAAAAAAAAACACCAACTGTCAACAAAATGGCGGCTGCGTTGAATCAACACAGACCCGAAATGGATCTTCCCCTTATTTCTTCTTCCTCGCTGCAAAAATCCCTTTTCGCTTACAGCAACTGGTATCCGTAATATCTCCCGAGATGCTCCGAAATCCACTCCGACACGCCGTTAGCTAGGCCTGGATGTGTCAGCACGGGCCTCTCGCGTCAATCGGGCCTCCATGTCTGCTGCTCAGCCCGTATCGCTACTGTGTCAGTACAACACGGGCATTCTCAGTCCCAGCGAGGGAGGGAGGGAGGGAGGAGGACGGACAGTGGAGGGCGGAAGGGAGAGGAGAGGAGAGGAGAGGAGAGGAGAGGAGAGGAGAGGAGAGCAAATGTCGGTCGTGAGCGGTGCCTGCGGCCCCTGGTCATTGACCGAAAATTCTGCGCTTCATTTTTTCACCATTTTCGGTCGCCGCGGGACGCCAGGATGCGTTTGCTGGATGCGCAACCGTCACCTGTCAACCCGGCGGTGCCTGGTCGCAGCTGCTACAGCGTGTCAACGTAACGTTACAGCAGGCAACGGGAGCCCTTCAGCCCGTCGGCCTATAAATAAATCATTCTGCTCCGTACGGATTGTTTGGCGCGACTGTGCTGTTTGAGCTGAAATGCTTAGTCGACTGGTTGATCAGTTCATTGGCGTCCAAATTAGTCGGAAACTTTTTTTATTTTATGTTATTTATTTTTTTTTATAATCGATTCGCGGGAAGGCGAAAAAAACACCCGACAGGCACTTCTGGTTCCAGCGTCTCAAATTTAAGGATGGGCTGTTTTTGTCCGTTTTCTCACAGATCATTTTAAATTCATTTTAAATTAAGGTTTTGGACTGTTAAAAAAAAAAAAAAAAAAAAAAAGGCAAATATCAAAAGAAATCTGAAGATGTCAACTTGGGGATTGGGAAATAGTGAAGGGCATGGAAGCAACAAATGTTAGGCATTTTTGCTTTGTTTGAGCACTATATCCCATAGAGCCAACAATTATATTCCACAGTATAGCTTACATACTGTAGTATACTGTTGTTTTGAAACAGGTGTGTGTATTTTATAGTCCCGTCAATTATAGTATACTGCTTTATTCTATTTTTCCCCCTATTAGATTATGTTTAGTTGGATTAGGCTATATTCTACTGTATACCGCCATATTCAAGTATACTTTTCTATTGCACTCTACTGAGGTCAAAGCAGTTACAAGTGACCACAAAAAGATCAAACAAAAAAAGCCTCAAATATGCACTGAAAACAAAGCTGCAATGCTGACCCAACAGATTATTAAACGGACTGGTTGGTAGACCAATAAAAAGTCTACAGTACAGCTATGAATATATAGTATCTGCCTCAGGGATGAAAGAAGGTGCAGAGGGTGAGGATCACAGGCTTAGGCTTTAATAACAGCTTTATAGAGAGGAGATCAACACTGAATCAGATTAGGTGGAAAAAGGTCCACAAAAAAATACTGCATTAAGAAACTCTCCTACTATGAACCTTAATGCAAAAGGGTTACGGTGAATTCCCATCATTTTGACAACCACCGACAGCTCAGTGGTGTTTAGTTCATGACATCAAAGTCAGTCATTCAGAAATCCACCTCAGAGGGCAAAGTAACCAGGAGGACGCATCACCTCCACATCTTGTCAGCAAACTGCAGGATCCTTTTTTGTGTTTAGTGTAGCTTAAATGAGTAGGAGTATAAAACATAAAGGTCCTTAGCAGAGATGTGTGAATCAAGTGAGAGTAATGTGTTTTATTGAAAAGCGGTCGGTGTGACGGAGAAAAGGTCTGAGGTGAGAAGCTCTTGAAAACAGTAAAGGAGGTAGTTGCTTCTCAGATGCCCTGCTTCTCCTGTTGCTCTGTCCTGATGGAGCGGGCTTCTGGGGGCTGCGACGTGGGTGGGAGGCTGTTATCAACGCCCTCAAGGCTTTTTCGGCACACTGGGCAGGTGTCGTGCTGCGAGAGGGAGAGGAGGACTTATTAAGCTGCAAGTAAAAAAGTCAGTGGCATAACAGGAGAAAACATTAGTACACTTTTTAGTAGCAAAAATTTTCTGTCAGGAAGTGTGACACACTGTTAAAAACGTTTTTACAAATCTAACAGATTTTCAAACCCTTCAGCCTGACCACATCCACTCCTCATCCTTACCAGCTCCAGCCAAGGCACTATACATTCACTGTGGAAGTAATGGAGGCAGGGAAGCTTCCTGACAGATTCCCCTAATGAATACTCCTCCCGACAAACGGGACACTCCAGTCTGCAATCTGGGAGAAAAAAACAAGAAAAACAGAAGGTATGAGTGTGTGTGTGTGTGTGTGTATGTGAGAGAGGGGGACAGAGAGAGAAGTAGGTACAGACAACCCGGTCATAAATGTTTTGATGATTCATTACAACTTAAATGTGCAAGACAGGTCTATAGGCCATTAGTGTAACACAGTGATGCCTTTGTAATGAATTCCTATCATTTCATGTAGCTAACCCAGTTCAATAATGTGTGACTAGAGATTTAGCAGCTTTCATACCACTCTATAATGAGTCATATTTCTTATAAAGCTTTTACCTGATTTTATAAATGGTCAATAAGTCATGTGAGTGAAACCTTTCACTTGCATATATCCTTGGCCAAGAGAGCTTGCTTGAACCTTTAGCAGCTCTTTGTGTATACACTACGTTTTTGAAGTAATCTGCTAACAGGCCAAAAAGCATTTTTTAATGACTTATTATTCTAACTAAAGTGTTCATGGCTAAGTGGTCTCCTCTTTACAATAAGGAGGAGGAAAGGAGTGATGGAAAATATAAGAGGAGGGAGGGAATGATGGCAGGGAAGGGACAATATGAGAAGAGCAGGATAGATAGTAGGAAAGGAAAGATGAGAGGTAGGTGGGAGGTGGGAGCCGGTAAAATAATATATGAGAGCAAAAGGTAAGATGGGGGAAGAGAGAAATGATAGCAGGAGAGAACGAAAGCAGTGAAGAGGCAAAGGGAGGAAATTAAAGGAAAGAGAAGGAGGGAAGATATAGGAAGAGGAAAGGAAACATAAGAGGAAGTAAGGAGAGATAGGAAGAGGGAGGGAAGGAAAGCTATGAGGAGGAAAGAGAAGATTAAAGGCGAGAAGGAGAGAGAAGGAAAAGTAGGAGGGAAGGAAAGATAAGAGGAAGTAAGATGATAGGAAGAGAAAAGGAAAGTTCGGAGGAGGAAAGAGAAGATTAGAGTAGAGAAGGAGTGAGAAGAGGAGGAAAGGAAAGATTGGTGGAAGGAGGGACAGAAGATAGGAAAAGAAAAATAAGGGGAGGAAGGGAGGTCAACAAGATAGGGGAGAGTATATACGTTCTAAGTTTATCTTACTGTAAAGTGGAAGCACCACACTCCAATACAAATCTCAATCTCAAAAGCCAAAATTTCCAAACCAATCTCCTAATATGAGACGCATTGGTCTAATCGTGTTATCCAGTGTGCAGTATGTCATGCTGGGATTGTTACCTATCTGTTCTTGAGAGATACAAACTGTTGGCAGGATTGAGATCATCTCTTTTTCTGCAGGGGGAGGACCTGTGTTCTCCAACTGACCTAACAGCTAGGTGATGGTGAAGAAAGGAGGGACAGAGAGGGAAACCGGCAGTAAAACAAGAGAGTCATAGTTTGTGTAGACAAAGAAATACCTGGGTGTCAAGGCTGAAATAGGAGATATTAAAGTAGTTTTTTAGTTTGTGTTTCATTATGAAAGGTCGAGAGAGAGGGAAGAAGAAGCAGCAGAAGACGTGAACCATGCTAAAACTAATAATGAGGCCACAATGCTGAGGAATCACTACATCTGCTATCGCTGACCTCTGTGATGACAGCGTCCAGACCTCCCTGACCCCACGCATAATCTCCAGGGTTTGCGTACAACTGCAGCATGCTGGATCTGAGAGACAAACAGAAAGCGAGCATGAGAGAGAGGGAGGGAGGTTGTCACACAGCGTTAAATGAAATCAAAAGTAAATGACGCAAATTAAAAATTAAAACGCTTACAGTGCAGCACCGGGGTTTCCGTTGTTGGCAAACAGCCCGGCCAAGAACTGCTGCACGATCCTTAAGAGGTCAAAAACAGACAGCAAAGTTTTCTGCTTTAGTGTGCTTTCAGAACACATACTTTACTGTATATTCAGCAGTTTCAATTCATGACATGCCTTCATGACTGTATTTGTTAGTAAATCAACTAATGGATGCAGCCGTTCTCTAGACACGCAACAGATCACAGTATTATACAGCACACTGTATAAACAGTCTGATACTGAGACAAAACCAGAAGATTCCCATGACTTCACTTTTAAGCAAGATGAAGAGTAATGATTTTGAGATTATCCATAAATCTGGAGGCTTGGTGAATATACAATACAGTGACTGTATAACCATATCATTATCAGGTGACATGTGAGTGGGGAAAAGTCCTCATTTTGAACTGACAATCAGAAATGTATACATTTTAATCCTCACACACATTAAGGGAAAACCCCCTAAACACTGATTGGTAATCTTTATAGATTTTTGTAAGTGAGGGGGTTTAAGGTTATGTGTTGGATTACAACCTTTTTATAAAGCATGCATGAGTCAAAGCTAAAATTGACATGTGATTTGTGAGTATTGAATAGCACGCCACACTATTTCTTTATGCTGTATGTCGTCAAATAAACCTCAGAAAAGTTTGTGAGTGAAAGTTTTTGGCTCCTTAATTGTTTATGATCTGATGATATCACAGGATGTAAACGCTGCTCTACATTATCTACTGAGGATCAGATGGACCTGACATTGGATCTCAAAAGACTCGTCCACAGTATTTTAGCATTTAAATACATAAAGTAACACAACTTTATAGCTTAAGCCATAAAGGTACACCCTTCTTCCCAGGCTTAGCCTAGTGTTTTTTACCCAGCGACAATATTAATGTTAATGTGCTGTGTCACGTATTACAATGTAATTTCTCAAAGTACTTTTACGCAAGTATATCATAAATTATAATAATTTATAAATGTGTTAGGCTATCCTCATTTTATCCATTTATCATGTCTTAATACCATGTAAATATTAAATAGGATCAGAAACAGTCCCTCTTAACCACAAAGTTGTTAGTTGTTACGCCCTTATTCCCTAACCTCTTGTCCTCTTCCCTATGTTTTTACACTGTAATCTGTGGGCTGTAATATAACACATAAAAACACACTACGTTCAATCACCTTTGAATGAAATCAATCCCAGCTAATAATGTGTATAATATAAAAACATTTTGAACTTGTAGAAACTTATACACATGTAGGCACTATGGAAATTATTGCGTTTCTGTTCACAACAAAACCATAAATTAATTTCTGCAAAAAGCTGTTTATGTATTAAGTAACTGTATGTTGGTTGTTGTTGGCTCTGTAAGTCTAGCTATTTTTTCCTTGTATTGTACTTAGACATAAATAGAAGGAAATATATAAATAACTGGCATACTAAAGGATGTTTACACGGTCAGAGTTCAGCACACACTGGTGATGTTTCTGTTTGCCATGTCCACACACCCTTCCACTGCAGGCCATTGTTCAGGCCTGGAAGACCTCTCTTCTTCAGGCTGGGAAGGAGACTCTGGTTCTCTGCCCTCAGCAGCGCCTGGTGACTCTGGAGAAGGGAGGATCTGATCTGCAGGTGCCTCCTCACTGTCATCTGGGTCGGACTCTGAGGAGGGCGGATGCGACAGCAGAGCAGAGCGTTCCATAAACAGCAGCTGCAATAACTTGTAGAGAGACAAGAGAAGCAACATGTCAGACAAAGCCTCAGTGAAAGAGGAGTGTTCTTATTAAAATGCCATTTGTGAGGACATACATCTGAGAACACGTCTGTCTCCTCACTGGCTGCTGGTGTGCTGTCCTGCAGGAGGCTAGACAGCAAAATAAAAATCATGACTTTCTAAATAATTATCTTTTCAGACTTGCCTCTACAGTGTCCATCATGCATTATAATACTTACAAACATGCTTTAAAACGTTTTTACAAACCAGAGAGTTAAGTGTCTCAACTTACAGTATAAAGAACATTTAAACACTAAAGCTGAGCTGTACCTGGAGCCTTCTGTCACTTCCTCAATGAAGTCAGATTCACATCTTGAGCAAACGAAATCCTTGAAGAGAAAAATAAAAGACACTACTCAGCCAAACGTATGTGGACATTCAAACTTCTAGTCATGTCCCAAACCAATGGGATTAATCTGCTTCTGTAACAGCCTCCCTTGTCAAGGGATTTTGGGAGGCCACCACCTGACCCACAGTCGGTGTTCCAGTTCATCCCAAAGGCTGTTGGATGGGGCTGAGGGCTCAGAGCTCTGAGCAGGTCATTCAAGCTCCCCCACATCAAATATAGAAAACTATTTCTTTATAGTTGTGGCTTTATGGACAGGGTTATTGTCATGTTTTTTGGTGCATTTATTATTAGATGGTGACTCTGTGGATACAGACAGGAAAGGTGGAGAGTTAGAGAGGGGTATCCCATGCATGGCATGCACGAAGAGGCCACCAGGACGCCCTGTAGGTCACTGTCATGTTGAAAGAGAAATTATTTCCCAAACTCTTGCCACAAACTCTGAATCAAATGCAGTGTCTAAAGTTTTATTGTATGCTGCTGTAGCATTATGATTTACCTTCATTAGAAGACAGAGACATAGTCGGAACCACAAAGCAACAGCCGCTTGACCAAAGGTTTGTCTTAATGAGGAATCTCTGTGGATTAGTGGTTAGGCACATTGTTAATGCAATGTCCCCATGTTTCCCGTCTGTCTCGCCTTTTTTTTTTTTTAAATAAACATAAATTGCAGATAAATCTTCGTTAAACACAGAACACACACAGCTGCGTCCACGTGTTTTTGGCCTTATAGTCCAGATAAATCCAATCTCGTCTCGCGCTCTCCTCCTCACGCGCGTGCGCGTTTGCCCCGTCACAACAACGTCGGGGCGTAATGTTGCCATGAAAAGCCGTCAGCTGCGCAACAAACGCGCACCAACAGTGGCTTTCACGGTGCGCTGTTGACGGTAGACAACTGGACACAAAGTCGCCCACCGTGGTTACTTCTAAATATGGCAACGTGGGTCGCCAGATCTGCTCTCTCTCTCTCTCTCCCTCCCTCCCTCTCTCTCTGACGCTGTGCGCACAGGGACGACAACCACCGACAGGCGGCCGTGTGCGCGATTCGGCGGTGCCAGCAATGAGGAGCTTAGCGCAAACAAGTTAAACATCAATCAGTTAGCGTTGCAAACGAAAACAGAAAGAGCTCCCAAGTCTAAACCTCTCCCTCCACGAGGGCGCGGGTTCCCAGCCCAGCGCGCGCGCGGAATAAAAAAAACAAATAAAAAAATACAACGCCCTCTCCAGAGAGACTCACCGGGAGTTTGGGGTCAGTTTCACATTTACAGCAGTGACAGAAAAACCGGTGCCGTGGCGTCTCCGCAGCCTCCGCCATCTTCGCGGTGCAGCGCCGCGCTGACGTCGCGTGGCAGCCAATTAAAGTCTCGGGCGGCTGTCGGATCAAAGCACGCGGGAGGGTTTGGTGTCGTCATGCAACACGCGCCGCCAGCTGCAGGTGGCACATTAAACCATCAACACCACGGATGCTGCTATGCTGCATAGAATAACCTTCATGTATATATGGCTCATAAAGAAAATATGTTTAAACGCGATGAAGTCTGTAAAAAAAAAACAAGACATCAACCTGCGACTTTATGATCGGACTCAGTGCTGCAAAAGTCAAGTTGCCAAAAGTTGTCGGGGTGTCAACATGGATGCAGTTTCCTTTAAGTATGTTGGGTGTCGCCAGAGAATTAAAAATACATGTTTAAGTGGGATCTGCTCTTCTACAAAACACAAAATTGATTCAGATGCATCGAGTCCTCTGCCTGGATTTTAAGGGCGTCTCTACTTTCAAGGCAGAACGCGAACCGAGCGGTTTCCTGGCAACGCAATGACAGTAAACAATCTGTCTATGTTAAGACACTGAACTTGCTTTAAGTGGGAGGTTTTCACTCGATTAAAACATAATAGTATTTTGCCACTAAGTTCATGCAATAAGGACTGTAATGGTCTGTGTAAGCATGACAACAGATTTTTATTAAAACCAAGACCTGTAATAATCATAGGAACCACAAGCAACACAAACAGAACAGTGACAGATAATGTAACTCAAACAATATATGTTAATAAACTTTACAGTATGAGGTTTTGGCAATAAGGTATTCTCATTAGAAAATAATAAAACAACTTGTTTTACACTTGAGCAACAACAATGAGAAAAAAACGGTGGTCAAAGTTAAGCCACTCGGTTACGAATCAAATGTTAGAATGGCAACATTTTAGTGTTCTGCTGCAACTCTTTGTCTCAAACACAGTTTCTCATGAACACAAAGTACATCCAAGTAAAAATGGGAAATGTCGAGGCTAGAACTGCTCAGCTTGGCACACAGCTTGTCTTTTCTTACAAAAGAAAATTGGTTTTGTCCCTGCAATTACTGACGCTTGGTACAACTGCGCTAACTTTGTTACAGCTTCAGCATCTTGTTTCAACCACTTAAGTGTTTGTTGACTCCTGGTATGGCAATGTAGCAAAATTGTCCTATACACCTTTAGAAACTAGACAACTCCATCTCTGTCTCATGCACATGCCCTGAAGTTTAGTTGCCCAGGGGTAATTGTATAGACTCAGTTTCAACCTCCCATCAAATTCTAATCACCTGTGGGGAAATAAATACCAAACTGATCCTCTATCAAGCTGAAAGAGCCCTCCTCCTCCACTTCTTACCCTCCCAACCCCTCTCTATCGTGGTGCAGTGAAGGCGCCCTGCGCAGCGCTGGTGGCGGCGCTGGTAGCGGCGCTGGTAGCCGCCTGGCGTACTGCCTGATTGGACATGACTCCAGTGGCAAACTCTGCCTGGGCCTTCTGAAAGCTGGCATCAGTCTGCCTGTACAGACTGTGGACCTGAAGAGGGGGGGAGAAAAGAAGAATGTCGGCTGACACCCGATACATGCAGCAATTCATCATCATATCATGTACATTGTGAGGGTGAAAATGATACGATTAACCCGATATAGCAGCTATTCTTCACACTGTTTGTTATCTACTGGCTGCTGCATGGCAGGCGGACCACCTGAGCACAAGCAGGCGCGAGCGCTTGCACAGATCAGCTTGACGATTTTGATTCTACTCTCTTCCTTTGACTTGTTTCAGGAAATGTGACCTACTAGATCATGTCACAGCATCTCCCAATTGTCTACCATTAATTTTTAACCTCACTAAAAACATTTACAAGCACAGTGCGCATTAATATTTGAGTATTTTTTGACTTCGAACAACCAGTCTTTCACTTACTGACTGGATTTAAATGAGGGCTCTACATGGACGAACAATTGTGATGATCTTTCTGCCATTTTGTGCGATTTCCTGCATTTCAAATACAACATTTAGTAAATCTATTTCCTCCTTAATTCTCCAGAACTATGCAGAGATTTTGTGTTGACAATGAGTCCATGGATGTGCACTAGTATTGTGGATGTAAACATATCTTGGTCTCAGAAACCACAGAGGGATGTTTCATAGAGCCTGATTACCAGTGAAATCAGATTTTGAATAGTTTTAATAACTCTGACCTAAGTTTCCATGGAAACGTATGCCTCCAGACTAGCCTGGTCCAGGTCAGATCTTCAGGCTTAAAGCAGTGTTACAATCCACCTGTCACACTAAAACACAGTGTTCTCTCAAAAGGTTCCATCCTGTCAGTTCCTCTTTACTGCTCCACTGTGAACGCGAGTATGAGTACATGTAAAGGTCAGGTCACAGGAATGCCTAATTCATGGGAGTTGTAAGAAACCTGGATATGCTAGCTGGAGTCACGGCATGGCATGTGAACGTCATATCCAGGATAATGTTTACAGAAATGAATGCATAAGCAGGTTTCTCACATTCCATTAAAATCCCATATGCTAAATTAGATAAAAACTGGGATACTAACAAGAATATGAACATACTCTTAACACTAAATAAGGCTTTATTCCATTTGCTTGTGTTTATACTGTGAGGAGTTTCTGGTGTTCTGGTACTACCCTGAGTATCCTGTTAATTAGTCTATACAGGGGTAGTGTGACTGACACTTTGTCAAAAAGACAACCTTAATCTGAGTCACAGCCTGTGAATTTTCCATGCATGTGAACACATTTATTCAGTTTTCACCTTCTTCAGCATGACAACCCCCATGGCGGTTTGGGCAGTAAAGAGGATGGCATTTATCATCATGATCACACCAACGGGGACACTGGTCTTCAGAGCAGCCAGGCTCACGATCCACCCGCTGAGGGAAAGAGACATGAGAGGGGCGAATAAAAGTCAATTATTATCCCCACTTGCACCTGGAATTAAAAAGCAATGTGTGTGTGAATATGCTAGCCAATGACATTTACACCTGGTATTTATTATGCACTCATCATCTTTGTTCTGACAGCATTGTGCTCAAATAAAAAGACACTGCACACGTAGTTGAGCAGAGTTAACAAAATTAGTCACCTGATGATTGAAAAGGCTCCACTGCCATATTAAACCTTCGCTATGATAACCAGATACAGATTGCAGGTTTTAACGTGAAGAACATGACCTGGAAATAGTAATGCACCCGTCTAACACAGAGATGGTTTGGTTATTAGTCATACCTGAAACCCCATCCAGGGATACCAATAGTCATGATGACGTAGACGGATACTTGGGCAAAGAAAACGAAGAAGAAGAGAAAGAAATTGAAGGAGCTGTCACTCCTAGAGAGAAGAGAGAAACGTGTTGTTATAAAATAAAGCAACGCAATTCCAGTTATGCTTAATTACTGCAAATATATATGACATCTTTAAAAAAAGGCCCTGCACACCGACACGTTTTATCTTATTCTGGCTGATTAGACCTCTGCTCAGGTTGATGTTGGGCAGAGCAATTCGGGGAGTTACATGTCACCAAATTGTACAAAATGAGGCCACACAGTTCTGAGAAGAGCTTTAATAGGGTAATATAAGAGAAATCCCCTGTGGGGGTGCAGTAAGAGTGTGTAGGGCCTTCAGAGCCAAAACCCTGCATTAGAAACTGGGGAAGAAAGTTAAAAGCAAGTTCTCGCTCAACCCAACCGGTCGAGGCGGATGACCACCCACCCGGAGCCTGGTTCTGCTCGAGGTTTCTGCCTGTTAAACGGGAGTTTTTCCTTGCCACTGTCGCCAAGTGCTGCTCATGGTGGGAATTGTTGGGTCTCTAAATAAAGAGTCAGTCTAGACCTGCTCTATATGAAAAGGTGCCCGGAGATAAGTATATGATATTGTAATTGAAAAAGTGTGCAGTCATAAAATCAGCTGTCTTGTTTTGCTTTCTCTTTCAGATTCAGTTCTTATTAAAACATGGGGCAGAGTTACTGGCATTTATTGGCCATTTATCAAGTGAATAACACACATCAAAGGTTGTCTTTAATAGTCTATTATAACCTATTCTAGGTCATTGATTTTCTACCATCTTCACATTTCTACTTGGTTTAAAGACTTCTGCTGGTTTAAGGAAGTGACCCAAAAGCTGTGCCCCTGGTGACCCTTAAAGAGTGGCACTGTCAAGAGTGACATATAAGAGGCGTTTGGATTGTCCCTAAACCGAAAGAGTAAAAACCACAAAACAGCAAGGGAAAGATAAAAGTTAAAAATGTTGGTCCGTGAGCTTTTTCATCTAGATGATGACACACACCTGAATGCTTTGTACATGGGCCGGTACCAGCAGACGAAGGAGCAGGGGGTGAAGAGGATGGCCCAGAGGATAGCAAGGCCCAGGCCAACACCGCCAGAGGTGTTCACGCAGAACATTGCCAGGGATGAGATGAGGTTGAAAAACATCGTGCAGGTGCAGACTTGACATGGAGAAAAACGGGAGAAAGGGGGAGACACATTTCTGTGTTACAGAGTTGTGGACTCGAACAGAAATCTTTTGGTTGTCCCTACATCAAGACTCAAGCAGGCTATGGTTTTCTTTTGAGAACATGCCTGAGGAACCTTGGCTACAATAATCATCATCATTGTTTGAAGCATTTCTTAAAGCCCATTTTATAAGCTGCTTTTTTTTTTGTCCGTTATAAATAGTTCCACCTCTTCTGACCAAATGTTGGTTTCTTGTTTTGATTTTGTTGATAAACACCACTACAAAAAAAAATGTTGTAATCTGTTAACATATGGATGTTTATGATTATAGTTCAATTTAATTTTGGACACAGAGAGTGATTGACGTCTCTGCCACTTTGCTTCATGACAGATTAACCATTATGTGCAGTCGATATATTATAAAGTCAAATGATGAACTACATTAGGTGTTGAGAAAGAAGTGAAAGAATAATAATAAGGAACTAAAACATAAAGCAGAACACGTGCATTCTACAGTGTTATACCCTGGAGGTTCCCTCCGGCTAACGGACTGGTATATTATATAGGTTTATAGGCCATTACTGCATAGGCTGTTTTTGCAGTAATTATCTAAATAGGCCGTAAGTATGAAAAGGTAACCAGTCCATCATCAACAGCTTACAGAATTTACCAGTAAAAATAAAATATAAAGAATATAGAGCAAAAACAACTAGCGTTTTATTTTCTGTTTAGTTTCATTTTTTATGCTGGACTGCTCTTTACTTTCTGCCTCACTTTCTCTTCCTCTTTCTGTCTGTATGTCTCTCTCTCTGTCATTTTCAAAATGTGTATCAAGGTTCATTTAAAAAGCTCATGCCAGAACCTAAACTTACATTTATAAACATGCATGTGAACCAGGAAACAGAATCATTTTAGACTCCCTTTAACTTTTCCCCAGTGTGCGTACTGATGGGTGGGTCAATAACAACAACTTGTTTATTATCAATAATTTGAATTATTGCCCCAGGTGAGGACAGCTGAAGCTTTAACTGATTTCTGTTCCTGCCAAAGCCCTCCATCTAGCAGCCAAGTGTCAGAGTATTTGAACAAACATTCCAGCTCGTAGTCCACACAGTACAGCAGTCACACGTGCATGAGATTCAATTTCTTAAGTGATTCTCTCAGTTACAATACTACTGCCTTCCACTGATGAAGCTTACGCGTATAAGAGTCAGTGTAGCTTCACTGCAATCACATACAGTACCATTGCCCCCAGACACCAATGTTGCAACAATGATGCTGGGAATTCACACAACAGCCCCTACAGTCGTAAGAGTTACAGGCACTCACACATCCAGAAGTAGTACATGATGGTGACGGTGCGCTGGAAGCGCTGAGTGATCTCCACATTGATGTCCTGGTAGAAGCAGGGGCCCACAGGGCAGAATGAAGGCAGCGGGGGCCAGTTATTCTGACGGGCTGATTAAGAGAAAAGTGGGAAAATGTTGCTAACAGGTATTTCTTTTGAAATAATTACAGAAATAATACATGTAGATATCTACTTCCTCCCTCCCCTCTTGTCCTCCCTCTTACTGGCTCCAGATCCCAGGCTGTGCGACTCCAGCTCCCTCTCTCTCCTCTCCAGCTCCCGGGCTTTCTTCTCCAGCTCCTCCTGCTTCTTCAGGAGCTCTGCTGTGGTAGCGTTCACTGCGGTCTAACACAGTAAGACACAGGTTAAATGATGCATCTGAATCAAAACGAGATAGGTTGCGTTTGTGTGATAAATAATGAAAAGGATTATGCAGAAGACCTGGTATCAAAAGAGATTCACAGAGGAGATGCTTTCAAGGTGAGAATTTATGCATCAACATTGACATCCAGGTGGCAAATGTCAACCGTTTTCTAGACGTGAAGCTATAGGTCAGGATGTAGGAACAAAAATGCTTGCGTTAATAAATCACTCAAATGGAGTGCTGTCCTCTTGGTGATTTGAGGGATTTGTTTTTGATGATTCAGCACTCAGCTGTACACGGTGAAGCTGAGTGGGTTCATTCATTCTAACACCCACAAAAACACTTCATGACACTGAAGGATAAACTTTGTACTCTGCATACATTTCTCATTTTGAAAATCCAATAACAGTGTGAGTACAATCCCATTTTTGCGCATCCAAATCCAGCTGAATGTGCTGATATTAACGTCAGATGGTGACAAGTGCAGCAACAAGTGTCTTTATATTGCAGCATGTATACCTGGGAGTTATAGGAGCCATAGTTGCGAGGCTCAGTGGGTGTTGTCCTGCTGGGTGGGGTCTGTGCAGGCACAGATGGTGCGGAGGGACTAGTGGCTTCATATGGTGGTGGAGGCTGGAACATATTTAGTAGAAAACAGACATCATATATCAGTTTGACCTAATGTGGCACAACCTGCAAGCAAAGCCAGAAAAAGGATGCATGCACCACTTTCCACAGTGAAACTGGTTTTCATCTTAAAATCCATGGAGTACCTTCACATAAAATCATTATACTATAGATAAAGGACAGTGCCAGTACCAGACCAAGGCCAGAGTGAGTCTGCATTATGTCAAAACAGGGTTAAACATGGGTGTGTCCTACAATTAACTGTAGATTATTGTGAGAGTGAGCGTGAGGCATGTGTACATCCACTCAGTTTCACAATGACAGATCTATAGAAACTAGTTCAGTTTCAAACACCCTCAAGTCTAAGTTTAGTTCGTGTTGCTGCAGAATTTGCCATTTAACAGCTGACAGGAAGCACACGTGGACCCAAGGTGTTTCTTAGCAACAAAACGCCAATGACACGGTCCATAACTTAGACCCAAGCTGTTTCCTAGCAACAAAAAAAACTATATCATGCAACCGAGGTGTATATCACATAGCAATGTGTATATTTCATCGCTATTCTGTCTGCTTTCATGGCAACTGCTCTTAGTTTTTGTTGAAAATCTGAAGACACACAAACTGTATAATGAAGTACATTCACGTATCAATCCAGTCCTCATACACAAGGCTGGTTAACCAGCTGGATAAAGCAGGCAACTACCCCGGTATCGCACAACTCCAGCTCCAGCCTTACTGCGCGTCAACTGGTTTGGGCTGTTTTGATCAAAATGTTGTCTCGTTTTCACCACTAAAGCACAGGATCAGCTGACATAATAAGGCGCATTAAGGTGGGTGCAGCTTAATTATCCAATCTTGAGGTCTCGTGGAGTTTCTTTCTAGCCTGATGCTTCCAGACAAACGATGTAAAACCAAATGGGAATTCAGTCCGATTATCTGGCTACATTTCTGCAGCCTTGTACATACACTTGTATTAATTCAAATGACCACACATTAAACCAAGCAAGGTGCTATTCCGTCTTATGAACACTGTACATAACATACAGACAGTGGGGGGGTTAACAGGGGCAAAGCAGCAAATGTTTGCCCCAGGGGCCCCTACTCCGTCCCCAATGAATGACACTTCATTTGACTGTTGAGTTTTACATTATCTGTACAGTACAATATCAACAGGATGCCCCCCATTATCGCAAAGGAAGGAATACTGCTCACCCCAGTCGTGTTGTCAAATGGGTTGTAAAGGTCCAGTGTGGCATATCCGGTGTTGCTGCTGTGCTGAGTGACTGCAGGGTCCTAGCAGACGAAACAAAGGGATATTTAATTAACAGTAATGCGTTTGGCTGCGTCTGCTGGAGCATTACTCATCATTTAAGGTGCAACAAAAGCGAGTGCCTTTTATTAATGTAGCCATTGTTAAAAAGAACAAGTGGATTTGGGGGGGGGCTGAAAGGCCCAGAAGAGCCCACACGCGTCACATGAGCAGCAACATGCCTGCTTTTTACACAACAGCCAACATCAGTGACTTCCATCCACCAAACACGCCATGACGCGCTGCTCTGCCTGACACAGGCCAACATCAGCATCATATTTAATATCACCCACCTGGAAAGGGTTGTGGTCGTCCATCGGCTCTGGAAAGCTAGTGTATTTTGACATACTGGCTGGTTGTTTGGTTAAAAAAAAAAAAGAGAAGTTTAGCTAACGCTTAGTAGCCACCACTTGCTGCTAATATTAGCGTTAGTCACGGGAAGAAACAAGCAGTTTGCCTTCTTCTAGTAGATAAAATGCCGCGCGGTGGTTTTTTTTTTTTTTTCTCTCTCTCTAAATCGAAAGGGCGGGCGGTGTAGTCGGTTTATCCAGTCAACTCGCTACCCGCCCCTCCGGTGCTCGTCTCTCCGCAGTTTAGATCGCTAACAGGCACCGATTTAACGTTACGCACAGGTCGATGGTTGTATTTCCCGGTGTTGTTAACCTCCAGGCCTGGCGGTCAGGATCTGGATTACAGCTGCGTGGTGTCCTTTGCGTCTCCGCTGTTGTCTCCCGCAGGAAAAACAACCGTGATCCATACAAGAAGTAACCAGCTGAAGACGCGATCATGTGACCGCTGCTGCGACAGAGGAGCACGTGGGAACTCGAAGGGGGCGTGTCCTAACGCAGAAAACGCACAAATGTGAAATGAGTTTCCAGAATTAGAAGCTGAAATGTAACAAGTTCAGCGCTGAAATACAAATAAGCCGAAAGCTAAACTGTGATATTGTCATTAATTGTATTAATCTGTAGCTCAAAGTATGAAGGAGTTATGAGAGGAGGAAGATGATTTGACGAAAGCACAACATTTAAGGTATAAATTGTGGGAAAAATAATAAAAAATGGAAATAAAATAGAAACATAATTGTGCTTAAATAGCTCAACATTGTTACATTTCTGCAGAAAGCGACAGATAATAATTTCAATAATGTCTGACTGATGTGGAATATTTGAAATGTAGTAGTAGTTTTGTAGGAACCTGCACAGACCTGCTCTCACATCTGGTTTCTCCATCAGCCTGCAGGACAGAAGGAGCAGAAGCTAAATTTGGAGAAATCTGATCTCGGGCTTCAGTGTAAATGTTCTCTGAAGTGAGCTGAACTCTCTGATCTTCATTTCTCTTGGTGCCGATCAGCGCTGAAGATGGTCGAGTGGTAAAGTCTCCGGTTGGAGATCTGGCGACGTGGGACCGAATCCCGACGGGAGCGCCAAGGTAAAAGCAGGTTTGTGACTCACAGGTTGGAATCAAGCGAACGGTGGTACAAGGTTCAGAGGTTCAGAGGTACTTCACTCCGGTGTGTGAAGTAGGTGTGTGTAAAAACAACAACAACAACAACAAGGTCAAATACAAAACAACAACAAGGTCAAATACAAAACAACACGGTCAAATACTCCAAACATCAAAAACAACAAGGTCAAATACAACACGGTCAAAAACTCAAATACAAAACAAGGTCAAATACTACAAACATCAAAAACACAACATACTACAATCATCAAAAACACAACATACTACAAACATCAAAATTTTGCCTGTCAGTCTGGCTGTGACATCACGCGCTCGCGTAGCTCCGCCCACCACATACACACTCATGTAAAAACTCTCAGAAGGGCTGAACAAAAGCATAAAACCAAAACTGTGATAAGTCAAAAACTGTAAAAGATGTCAAAAAGAACAGGATAGTGTGAATGCTGCTGAATCAGCATTCACACTAATTAGTATATGTATAATTAATAATAATGCATATATTTTTAATGGTGATTCAAGTCAAATAAATGAATAAATTCAATTAAAAAAAAAGGCTATGACAAGAAAAATGTCGGATAATACAAATAAAAAATTGTAGACAATTATACAATTTAAATTATTTTTATATAAATATAAATAATTATGTTTTGTGAAGGATTACTTGTCAGTTGCTCGCAGGTGTGTCTTTATCAGACGTGCCCTCCTATCTCAGCCAATCAGAGGTCAGGACTGACAATAAATGGGGGCTAAAACATTAGTCTGCATAATCACATAGTTTACCAATGAATTGAACAGAAATGACACATTTTAGTTCCTCTTTTCAATGAATTGGTTGCTTTAAGCATGCATTAATCTGTGAATAATAAACCTAATTTGGGTACCTAACTCCAACGTCTAACTGAAAACAAAACCAAGCAACATATGTCTGTTTGATGTCAGTCTTTGTTAATTCACGTTAACAATGTTAACTGTTTTTGTTCATGTTCTGCTGTTATAAAGATAGTTTCCTCCTCTTCCAGTAGATGTCACTCTTGTGCCTTGAAGGAATAATTCCCCCTCAGGTAAACGTTAAGGTGCAGCAACTCAGGTAATGATAACATTTGATGTATGTACTTTAACATCTCTTCAAAATGTACATTAAAACTGAATAACTGTTGCTCCAAAAATTTTATTTTTGTGGGTCAGTGACAAGCACATCTCTTATTTGTCTGTTTGGTCCCCTCTTGCATGCATAAAGGACCTCTTATTAGGGTTTTCTTTGTACTTCTCATACATGACCCTGCAGCAGCAAGAAGGATTATGACATTAGTTTACACACACTTCATGCCCTTGTGTAATCCAGCCTGGTCTGTTTTCATTCTCTTCTCCCTACAAGTCACATGGGGTCACATGGGTGAGGGAAGTCATATGATTTAATTACATATAAACATGTAGGTCAGAATGTCTCTGCACATATACTGTAGACACACAGTCCTGTTAGTAGACATACTGTATATTCACTGCTGGTGGATCCCCTTGACAGCCATTGAGATTAATTTAATTTTTTGTGAGAACCATGAAGAAACTGAGCTCACATGTAGATGCTTCAGCTTAATTGTTGCATCTGAATGAGTATACTGTATATCACCACTTCTGTTTTCTGCCTGAACCTGCTCACAGGCCTCACTTTGTTTGTCTTCATGCCCTCTCCCAGCAGCATCTGTGTTTGTCAGCTGACTCCTGTGACTCATCAGTTCCTCGAATTGCTCTGTCATGATTGCGCCAGACAGCCCAGATTCAAACACTGGACTTGGGTACTTCCAAGTCCCAAAAACCACAGCATTCCTCAGCCAATCGAGCAATGCAATGCTCCATGACATCGCTGCCTGAGGAATGAACTGGCATAACAGTTGTGTGTGGAAAGTGATCCGGCTAACGAGGAGGGTCTGGGTTTGGTCTGCTCCTATGAGGCTAACAAGCATTAGTCAAAGAGGGTAATTCAGACAGAATCAGGCATCTCATGTATGTGGATGTGTGTGTGCAATGCCAATTTTCTCATTGAGCAAACAGCAGGGAACTTTCCATCCACTACTGAGTGCAGTTAAAGTGTTGTGGTTTTGATGAGTGCTTACACAACATGGCTTTCACTGAGGCCATTGAAAACACTTTCTGCTGAGACAAAAGCACATAATGAAGTTGTGTAATGTAAGCCATGCATACTTGCTCACACATGAGCTTTTCAATCTCCTTTCATGCAGACACAAACGGTTTGCAGATCAGAGGTGGAAAGTAAATAAGTACTTAATACTGTACTACCTTATATGCTATTTTATACTTCTACTCCACTAAATTTCAGAGGCAAATATTGCCTTTTTTACAGCACTACATTTATTTGACAGCTGTTGTTGCAAGTTGCTTTACAGATTAAGATTTTACATAAAAAAAAGAGTATAAAATATAATGCATTGTTAAACCTTTTCATGATTTATTAAAGAAACCCAATGACACTTACAGGCAGGTAAGGCTGAGAAACATAAGTCCAAATTTAAAAAACTGGGTGAAACACACTGGAGGACAAAGCAAGACAACACAAGACAAGACTAAACAGGAAAGCTATCAAAATAAAACAGGAAAACCCAGACTGGGTGGACTGAGGGAGGACCGGAGGGCTGCCCCGACGGCAGAAGGTCCAAACCAGGACACTGGAGGACCGCAGGAGTTGGCTGGGCCACCAAGCGTGTCCGAGGAGCAGGTATTGGCTGTCCTGCTGACAAGGGAACTGGTGCAGGAGTTGGCTGGGCCACAGACGAGGGAACTGTTGTCAGCCAGACCACCGCTGAGGAACCAGGTGCAGGAGTGGGCAGGTAAAGCTGAGAGACGTGAGTCCAAATACAAAAAACTGAGGAACCTCCATGGGGCAAAACATGAAGCAGATAAATCCAAGGAGGTAGGCGACAGGTAAAAACAATCAACACTGGAGAACAACGCAAGACAACACAAGACCAGAATTAAACAGGAAAACTATCAAAATAAAACAGTAAATTCAAAAACTAAATACACACAGACGATGACAGCTTATGCAACAGCGTTAACTATGCAATAATGAAATATACAGTATAATAATATATCAGTCAGAACTTTTAATTTTATATTTTATGTACAATGTGCTGGTAAATCTTTATTCTAATACCTTGTTGAATGCAGGACTTTTACATATTTTTCTACATTGTATTATTGGTACTTTTGCTTGAGTAATTCCTCCACCGCTGATGCAGACACACACACATTTACCCACAGAGGTTATTGAGAACATTCATCCTGGAGGAGGCCCAGTCCTCCCTCTGCTTGCTCAGCACTGTTTGCATAAAGTGGGAAGTACTTTCGAGGGGTGTTTGTCTGCACACTGTTTGAAAACCTGGAAATACCATCACTGCCTGTGAACTGCAGCAGTTCTCTCTTCAGGAAGTGCCTGACAGACCCTCGAAGGTCCATTTTTCACAGCAAGGTGAAGTCCACCTCAGGCTGAACCATGCAGCTGAGCTTTAGTTGAGTAAAGGATTGACTTTAGGGAATGCTGCTAAATCTATCATTTTCACCTAATGGTGCTCGCTCTTCACATTTCAAGTCTGTTTGTATATTTTGTTTGCATTCATTATGTTGAAAATCGGGTTTTAAGAAGGAACAGCTGGAAATCTCCCTGCACAGTGTAAGAGGCAGCCACTAAACTCTTTGTACCTGGGTGCAAAGCCAGAGCAAAGGGGTGGGGGAATTTTTATTGAGCTCATGCTGTAAGTAGGTACAGCTGGATAGGGGCGCATATGAAGTATAACCTCTCCATGATGCTAGAAAATACTTTTCTCATGGCCACCCTTTCCCCTTCGCTCACTCATTTTCCTTTCCACTCCCTGTTTCCCTTTTGTCTCTGCCAAATGTCTCTCAAAGCGGAGTTCAGAAAATAGGAATTCTTTGGGAGTTTTTAAACTAATTGGCTACATATTGTTGTGAGCTATGATGACAAAGAGCACACAAAGGACAAGGTACTGGATTGCAAATGGAAAGATGGAGGGGGAAAGGGTGTGGAATAATCGGGAGAGTATGAATGGCAGAGAGGGATGTAAAGTGATATGCAGACAGACGACAGGGGAATGGGAGGTGCAGGGAGGAGGCAACATAAAGAATGAAAATGAATCATCAAACAGTAAATTCATATAAAACAGTTTATTAACATCTTGAAAAAGGATTTAGATACTGAAATGCAGCTTTTAAAAAAGAAACGTGTGAGATTTACAATATACTTGATACATAAAAGAGTTCAGCTTTTGTGTTATAAAAGCAACTACTGTTCCAGCATACATTCATGTAAACTGAAGCCTTTTCTACACAGTGCCCTGTTTGAGCAAGATCTGCCCAACATCTGACTGCCTGGGAGGCGGACGAAGAGGAAAACAGGGCGCGTAAATGTAAACCATGCATGAGGCACAAAACAGGAGTATTGTATGTTGAAAAAATGTCCTCATTCTCTCTCATACACTCTGGTGCAGACAACATCTCCAGCAGTCATTGTCTGAAAGAAAAACAACAGCAAAAGGACAGAGTTTAAACCACTTTCTAATAGGACACCCATTGTGGCTGGTGTTTCGTCTGCTCCGTTATGACACTTGTTTTGTCTTTTTAGTTAGCGCCTAATAAAGAAAAAGCAAGTTTCACGCTGGAGGAGAGCTTTTTATCCAATCTAGTGGTGCTGCTCTAGGGTTAGATGGACTGCCGTGAGCATTGGTGCAGGAATTCATGATGCCGAGAAGATGAATCCTAATGACTTAAGTGATCCCATGACTTTTCCTCCAGAGCCACGAGGTTTACATTTGTACTTCTGAGTAAAATGTAAGAAAGCTTCATTCGTGCAATTACAGCAGAATAGGAAAAAAACAGGAAAACCTCCTTGCATTATTCCAAGATGACTACCTCTAACTGCTAGCCTTGTAGTGTCACTTAGGTAGCCCAGTAAGCGAAATCAGATTAAAACACACTGTGTATATCTCCTTTTACATTAGTTGAATTGATTCTATTAGTTAATGTTGGATTTTATTTAGCTGTAACTGAACAAACCAAACAAAGCCACCATCGCTGTGATGGTAACTTGTTTTAATACTGTTAATATGATTAATATGATAATCTCTATAAAGTCATGTATTAACTACCAGTATCAGTTCTCCATCGTTGGTCAGCTCTCGGGTCCATGATGTCTTGGGCCCATCGCCTTTCTGTAAGGTCTGCTCACAGCTGATCTTGCAGTTTGTTTCCCACTTAGGAACACTCTGCAGGGATTCGCATAACAATGACATTATTTAAGTGCTTTGGACACTGTGAAGTTATAGCAAAGTTAGGGTGCTGACATAACTGGAGCTCTGTGTGCTGATCACTGTATGCAGAAGAGTTTTATGGCCTGTCAGGATCTATGTCCATCACCGCTCACTCAGCATGAAGAAATGAAGAACAGATCCATGTATTATCACCAGAACTGACTCTGGGTTTGCACTGAAATTATTTCCACATGTTTCTTCTGCATGGAACTCTGGCTAGTTATGCTGTCCATGGCCATATGCTGGTATGCATGTTTTGACATTATATAGGAATGTTATGAGAAGTTAAGGGATGTGTACCGTGCAGGGGCGTCCATCCACCGTGGTCTCACTGAAGGACTGGCCCACAGTGAAGGAGACGTGGGTGGTACGGACGCTGGTGGATGTCTTGATGGACAGACTCTCTCCCTGTTGGGTTATTTCCACTGCCGGGCTGGAGGCCGCCGTCACTGCGATCTTCCTCAGAAACACATTCACACCTGACCAAACACAAACACAGCTAATATCAAACTGGGATCTGTGGTGAAAACATCCCTTGTGTTGGTTTGTGATGGGTGAAAAGAATATAATCACAGTTGCTACTAACAGAGCATACTAACAACCAAACTTTATCCAGACCATATTTTAAGTTTTTACTCTGATTTCTCGCCCTCTAAGCAGCCATTGGCTTGAGTTGAGAACAGCCATACAACAGTCTTTATAACACAAGTAACAACCAAATTCATGTTGTTGTAACAATGTCCATGTTTACTTATTACTTGTCTTCTCTGTTTGATTTCCCTACAACAGAGGTTATGAATGCAATGCTTCTTGGCAGGTTAAAATATTCAGTCTATGCTGCTGCATTGACACACAATGACATAACTTTGATTTTAAAAAAAGGCAATGAATTGTTCATTGTGATTAATTCCTTAGTTTCACGTCTCTGCACGCTGACTTTTTTTTGCTGTACTGAATGAACTAAAAGCAAGGAAATTAATCTAAGAACTTGCCGTATGGTTTGCTTCACAAAATGGTTGCCAGCATTGTGACGCATATGTGATTTGTACTTAATAGGTTAAAATATGCAAAACCTTTAGACCACTAATTACTGTGACATTATTTAAGAAATGGTTCCTCCCAAAATTAAAATGATTATTATTCACCGAACTCCTTACATAGGAGCATATGACCGCCAGATTGAAAGAGAATGCATTGTGGTTATTTCATCTCTTTGTGGCCGTTTTGAGTCCGTTTTGAGTTTTGTGTCTCCTTGTGATTTTTTGTGTTAGATTTGTTTCTCTTTATTGTAGCTTTCCATGTCTTTGTAGTTGTTTCATTGACTTTCCAACAAGAAATGTTGTCACTTCAAACAGAGGCTCTGGTCCATTCTATGATTCATTAATGGAGCAGCAACCGAAAATATAACAGGATTTTCAACAGAGAGGTATAACCTGACAAAAAAAACTAAATAGCCTAGTTACTGATGTGCAACGTCAACTATAGGTTGAATCAACATCTTCGTGCTGGGTCAGTAGATATGTCATGTGACGTTTAATAAATGTAAAACAAATGTAAACTGCCTATTGACCCTTTAGTTGTTTCCATTATTCATGTGAGCTGGACTGGCTTCAGAAATACCAAGACTACTTGACAAATCTGATGCAGTTCTTTGCTCATGGAGTGGTATAATGGAGGCAACATACACACACACATGCACACACTCACATATTCCCCTACATTGGGTCAGAGTAGCCGAGGGAGGTGAAGGAAAGTCCGTCACAGAGCCGGCTGGCTGCTGGGGCCCATGTCAAGGCTTAGTTCCGTTTACACTGGCTTTAATTACAACCGCATGAGGACGACCCTGCTTCAGATGAGTCTAATCTAACATTCCTCCGCTATTTGTCTTCAGATTTTTAATGGATGCCACTGGCCGGCCCTCGCCTGACCTCTCTCTCTCTCTCTCTCTCTCGCTCTCACTTATACTGTAACTGGAGTCCATACAACCTCATCTAGTTTAACAAACCCAATATTTCCAGAATCATGGGTAAGCAGGGCCGGGGCAAACCACAGTGAGCCACTTCAAACCACTTCGGTTCTCCAGTTGACCTCAAAGCCAAGTGGACTTCCAGTTGATACCACTGACAACATGATTGACAGGATTGACAATGACAATGGACCACGAATGAATGGTTGACTCTAAACTGGCATCAAAGCTTGAGGGTTTTTTTTTTTTTGCATTTAATTTAATTTAATGGAAAACAAAATTTGAAACAAATTTAACGGAAACAATAAAAACATTAAATGGAAATGGATTTAATGTAAACAAACGGTATGAAACCCTGTCTTGTGTTGGAAAATCTTTTTCGTGAGATAAACAGCGTTATTGGGCTTTTTTTTTTTTTTTAGTAAACAAATGAAACAGATAATCTGTCCATGCGTGTACAGTAAATGCCCGAATGCATTACTCACCCAGCGCTTTCAGAAGTTCCTCGAAATTTTCCGAAGACTTCATTGTCCATTTTCCTGAGAAATCTGTGATTTTCTTCTCCATTTTGATGCAAGCAGATGCAGAGATGTTTTTTTTTTTTGCAGATTAGAAGCCGCTTCTGACTGCAGACTCTCCGGGTCGTGCCTGTCTCTCTGCCCCCCCTCCGTAAAGCCGTGTCCTCTGCCTGCATTGATTGGCTGACAGCTCGCCTGGATCAGATGCTCGTCCAGGGAGGGACTTTCCCCCTGATTCTAACTGTACCTTCCACCTCTGTCAGCATGGTGAAAGATTTGGATACGAGTTGGAAAATGCACTTCCAGTAAGTCCTTTGAGGCTGACGAGCGGCCGGATATTAAGGAAAAGTGTTAATTGTTTTATGAGGCTGGTGTCATGTCAGTCCCAATTATTTGACAAGAAGTCCAGAGAACAAGTCATAGGTAGCAATGAAATGGGGGAAAAAAACGGATTTAAACATTTTATTCTAAAAATAAAATCTAAAGAAATGTGGTACATTTACAAAGATCTGGAGTGTGTAGTCAGATATTAGGGTTCAGCTCCAGAATGGGGGGGGGGGGGGGGTAATAAAGCTGGTAATGAAAGAGAAAAAGATAAGACATACAGCTGGAGGATAGTTCCATAAGAATCTTTACTCAATAAGATTTAAGAGAGAGGAGACACACAGTCTAGTTTATTTATTAAATCAAATAGTACATACTGTAGGCTGTGAGCTTCATTTACCCAACACTGACTCGTCCTGCGTGTATCTGAACTGGACAGTGGCAGGTTACAAGTCTTTAAGGCTACATGTTATTTTTGTAAACAAACAGAGCCATAAGATGTCCCCAGTGAGGTAGTGTGTGTATACAAGAATGCTTTCTCCTAATGCTGACATTATCCTTCAGTTTTGACATACCTGAATCACTTATATTTAGGTGTATTTGTTTATATGGTAAATTAATTATTTAATTAAATTATTAAATTATTAATTTAAAAAAATTTAATTACAAATTCAGGAATTGCTTTGCATGTAAGAAATCACCAACATTACTGTCAGGGAGAGTGTCCCAAGTGGAATAAGATGTATTGGCAGAGCCTCTCGGTGCAAACTTCATTTTCTTAAGGTTATAGACTGTCTTTGTGTTGCTTCTTTCTCCCACTCTCTCTCTCTCTCTCTCTCTCTCTCTCTCTCTCTCTCTCTCTCACACACACACACACACACACACACACACACACACACACACACACACACACACACACACACACCCCTTCTCAAATCCATATGTCATGAATTATATTGAAAGAAGCTGTGCTCAAAAATGACATTAAGGCAATGGAGTCAGGAGAAGAGACCTTTTGACACACAACATGCATCAGCTGACAGCCCTTTCGATCAGACCATACTGTGTTTTATAGCACACGGTTTGTCAGGCAGATATACCTACCATACATCATCTAGATTAAAAGGAAACCGTTTTGGGAACTTCGCTTATTTGCTTTCTTGCCCAGAGTTTAGATGAGAAGATTGATACCATTTTAATATATCATGTAGCTTAGCATAATAACTGGAAGCAGGGGGAAACAGCTAACGTGGCTCTGTTCAAAGGTAACAACATCCACCTACCAGCACCTGTAAAGCTCACCAATTTACACTTTATATCTTGTTCGTTCAGTTCATGCAAAAACAGAGGATTTTGTTATTTTTGGACAGAGCTAGACTGTTCCCCCCTGTTGCCAGTTCTTACACTAAACTAGGTTAGCTGGCTGCTGGGGATTGCTTCATACTGTATTTACTGTGTAGACATGTGAGTGGTACAATAATCTCATGTCTCTCTCAGCAAGAAGGCAAATTAGCCTAGTTCCCAAAATGTGAAACCTTCTTTTCTAAATATGATTGCACACAGCATCTGGTAAATTTAAGTTTACCAGCTCTGTAATGTGGTAATCAAATTGCAAAAAAAAAAAAAAAAAACATAAAAACATTCATCATCAAAACAAAAAAACTGACCATCACCAGAAAACATCTTAATTACAAAATTGACTTAAAAACAAACAAAACGTTGGTCTATCCTGCATGATGTGTACACGAGCGGATGCATCTGAATCCCTGCTGGTGACAAAAATGTCACACCTTAGGAAAGTTTCACCCCGGCTTTCTTCTTCCCCTGTCAGCATTACTTGTTGTGTTTTCAAACGCAAGAAGAACAAGAGGTTTCAGCATATCCACAGCGACGGCATGCTGACAGGGCAATAACCCCTTCTTACTTGGCAAACATTTCCACATCAGTTCTTCTCTCACCAGTCTCAGTCTCCAGTGGTGACACCGCAGTGAAATATGACAGTCAGCCCCGCTCAGATGAAGCACCCAGTCAGTCAAATGATACAGCCAAAGCTGATGGAAGTGCTTCCTGGACCTACGGTCACGGCTAATAGCAGATAGGAGAACAACGCGTGCCGTGACGTGCTGATGTTATCTAAAAATATAATGTTCCTCCGTTTTCTGACGCCTCTAGTGATACGGCGCTCATGTTTTCCGGCAGGATGGGGGATGAGAGACGCAGTCAGTGGCTCTGCTCTGATCCCCTGGCTCTCATTGGCCTCGCGTAGGCCAATCAATACCTACTCAATTACCATGCACCCAACATCTCATTCACGCTGTGGCCCCTGCAAGGTGAGAGAAGAAGTGACAGGTGGATGGAGCCGAGACAGTACGAACACATGACAGCGAGAGATGTTTCACTCGTAGATACCGTTGAAACTCAATGTTGCATTCTTTGCCGGGGACAAAGAAAATCCCACAGCGGTAAAGGTCAACTGCTCCTTCTCTCCCACTGCGACGCCGGCTGAATTCAGGAGTTCATTTCAACAAAGCAGCCACAAGGAAATTAAATAGCTCACCCATAAAACGGCCCCATTAAAGCTCAAAGTTTTCTGATTTGATGGCTATGATTGAGCATTGTGACTGTGTTGCCCCCTCCCTCCCCTCCCAAAACCTTCCAACGCACACCACAGAGGCACATTCGTGAAACCATAATTAATAGCCCGTCACAGCTGTCAGCAGCGCTCCCTCCTCATCTTTATGTAATATTACAAAAGCATGCTCTGGCTTACCTCTCTGTCATGGAGACAGAGAGGTAAGCCAGAGACATTTGGAGCGGCTCCAAATGAGAGCTGGCTAGTTTGACCTTCACAAGTGCAGCCACAGTGGGAAAAGGACTTAGTGTAACCAATATTCATAACAATGTCGCTCGAGACGGCCTTCTACAAGTCTTCTGACGATTGATCAGGTTTGAACATGACAGCGTGTGTGTCTACTTGTAACTCCATCACAATTGTTGCAGACTGATCCATTAATTGATCCCCCCCCAGAAAAAACAGTGATGTCTTCTCTGCGTTATCGCCCTGTGCTGCCAACGAGTGGCCATAGTCAGCTGCTGCGCTCGAGAGCTCTGTTGCAACAATATCAACGGTCAGTACTCATTATTGTCTTTTAACCCGGATACATTGTTATGCCAATTACCGTAATGCTAATTTACATCAGTCGCTGCTCTCACGGTCGCACGGCCAACACCAGGAGGCTCAGTCACAAAGTAACAGCCAAGTTACCAATTGTGCTGTAATGAAGGAAGCCTGTCATGTGTGAGTGTCATCAGTATGCTTCACATAATCCCGCCCCCACTGCTTCCTCTACATCAGAGGTCACTGCAGCATGTTACCTCACAGCTCTTGACTAGTTGCTACCCCTCGTTGCTAAGCCGAGAGAGCTGCTAAGCTTGTTCCTCTCTGGTGTTTTGGATCCTGCGCTGAGTACCGGTGACGGTGCACAACCGCACACAACTGACTGCTGCCATTTTGATGCCTTCACCACTGTCACGTTGCCTCCTCAGTCAACAAGGGTGTATTATTCAGCAGTCATTATGGAGAGAAAGGAATGCTTCAGATTTATTTATTTGAAGTCATCTTAATTTTTTCTTTTAGTGTGTTTGAGTATGTATGCAGAGTGACACTGTGAAGATGCTGATGCTGTTGCTGAGGCAACATTCTTATTTTGACATGACAAGGTGAGACATTTCACTATACAAACAGCCATTACATGTTAGCTAAGTATCCAGCAAATAATCTGTATGCTTTCAGAACATTTTCATCTTTATTGAGACCACTAGTGTCACTTCTGGAGACAGCAAGGAGCAACTAATGAATGCATTAAGTGGAGGAGTGCGTGAGTGAGTTAGAAGTTAAAGATGTAATGAAATGTATTACTTTATTTTCATTAAAGGGTTTTCTGATGGAGTATTACCTATCCAAATTGAGGGTCTAAGGGTAGAAGGTGTTGTATACTGTTCAGATTGTAAAGCCCTCTGAGGCATTTGTGTTTGTGATTTTGGGTAATACAAATAAAATGCACTTGACTTGAATATATCAGTAGTCATTGAGAAACTACTGTCACAATTGCACATCATTTTACATCTTCGTCTCTTGAAATTTAATAAAATGTCACATTTACAACCTCATAATCATTAATAATAAAGCAAACCTTATTGTATTATATTTGACATTATGTGAAATCACTTGATCCGCTTTAGAGAGTTAGATGAGAGGATTGATATCACAGCCAGCAGAGAGAGAGGTATCAATGAGTGGAGCTCCCAAAATGTCGAACTATGCCTTTAAAATGATCTTGAGCTGCCTCCTTCAGCCTCCGTTAGTCTTAACTCTCTCCTTACATCCCAAACTTATTAACTACAGGAACTTTCAGAGAAGTATCTCACTGCAGCTAAAAGGGAGCCACATAAAAATTAACAATCTGAAGTTACTACCCGAAAACACGCCCGATGGTCCACAATGCTCTGTGCTTTTTCAGTGAGAGCTCTCTGTGCTCTGTTTCACTTTGCTCTGATTCACTTTTGTCACCTTCATTTTCTTCATTCCCTTCCTGGGCACCCCAGAACACTGTCTTCAGAGCTGCAATTAGACCCTTCCATTTTTAGACTTATACGTTTCTTTTAATTGGGAACATTGGACTGTGATTCCACTTCATGAACCCAGTGACGTAACAAACACTCTCCCCTAAGGCCACGATGATCCTTAAACCCATCTGATGCATTGCATTGCAAAAAAAGAAGAAAAGAGAGCGATATTTTGCTCTCATTTCCTTTAAAGGCCTTTTACACCACAATCCTTTGTTCACAAGTGAAGTTCAGCAATCTGATTCATAGTTTTTCTGTTTCTTTAAATGTGATATTTTTAGACTAGAATAAATAGAATCTAGGGGCCCTCAGCTGGTACTGGTTGACAAATCAAAATCACAAAATAAAACTACTGACAGCAAATGAAGAGTACTGTAAAATACTACAGTGAAAATAAAATGGCTAACTTTGACACAAAGCCCAATGAAAGCCATTTGTACCCACCTCCCCTCCCAGGGGGCTCAGCCTGTCTCTGCATACAGCAGCCGAGATCCTCCCGTCATGGTTGAGGTTTCATGTTGTTCTATAAGCTCCACTCGGGAACGCCCACATATTCACATATCTCCATTCACTAGCCTTGCCTGAGTTTTGGCTCACAATAAGAGTAGGTGTTGAAAGTGATGAAGAATTACAGTAAGTAGGACAACGGGCGAGGCAACAGAAACAACAGCAGTGCCTCTAGATTCCCTGATAGTTATGAATACATGAGCACATTTATCCATATGCTGATGTATTTAGCGCCAAACAGTAGAGGGAAAAACAGGGCATTGTTTTAAACGTTTGTAGCACTTTGGTGATTGCCAAATCAATCTGCCTCCTGTCGAGGGTCCAGATTTGCCCTTCTTCTCTGCCCACCTCGGGTTGTGTTCAGGCACGACACACAGTCACCTGAAAAAGAAAAAAAACAGAACCGCGTCTCGGCCGAGATTAGAGCAGCCACCCTATTGGACTGGACAAACACTGATCTGAAAACACTCAAATGCTTTTAACGGAGGTTCCTGTGATGAAACACAGTACACCAGCTGGCTGTCACAACGCAACAAACCTGTTCTGTACGGACTCCAACCGTATAAACACAATGGGAATGCAGTAAGATAAACAGCAGTTGCCAGTTTCAGAATGTGTCAATTTAAAATGCACGAGTGGTTAAACCAAACATCCTCCCTGAAACTGAAACGCAGCTTACATGGTGGTCATGATAGATTTGGATAATCCCTTGAACTTTTTAGTAATTTGCCAAGCACAAATTTGTTGATTCTCAAATGTGAGGATTTACTGCTTGTCTCTGTTTTATCATTGTTAATTGAATACCTTTCTTCCTAGATAATCCTAAATATGTATGACATGCCCCCTGGTGGCTGGCCTGTCATTTTAGGTAGTTCTTATCATGCTGATGCTTGTTCAAGTGTTCGTTTTACCGATACGTTTGGTTTTAATTAGTTATTTGATGCTATAAAAAGGGTATGTGACGTCATAATTGACAACTGTGTGTGTGCTCGCGTTTGGTTGGGGTGGGTGTATGGGGGGGAACTCAACACGGATCACTACTGCGCAGACTCTGGCTCTAAATGACGTCACCAGCACAAGAAGGCAGCTAGAGTATCCGGGATATTTTGGCTTCGTTTTGTACAGTGGGAGATGGTGGAGACGTGTCGTCCATTTTTATGGTAAATGGTAAATGGACTCTTTCTTATATAGCGCTTTTCAACCGAAACGGTTCCCAAAGCGCTGTAACAGTAATCTAAGTTTTAGAACAGTAGTCATAACTATAGTTATATACAGTCCATGGCTGCAACTAACAATTCTTTTCATTATGGTTTATTCTGATGTTTATTTCCCTGATTAATCCATTAATTGTTTGGTCGGTCTGTAAAATCTCAAGACAAATGAAAAATGAACACCACAATTTCCTAAAGCCCAGTTTGTTTTGTCCGACCAGCAGCCCAAATCACAAATATAGTCTGTTTGCTATCATGGGGAACAAAGAAAACCAGCAAATATTCACATTTGAGAAGTTGGAACCAGTGAATTTGTGCCATTTTTGCTTAAAACAAGACTCAAACAACTATTCGATTATCAAAATAGTTGCCGATTAATTTCCTGTCGGTGGGCTAATCGATTCATTTACTTATAATTTCAGCTCTAAAAAACAAAAATCATTCATTCAGCAGTGTGAGCAGTTCTGTAACCACACAGAAACAACAAAATCATTTTTGTGAATTTGTAGTAACATGTCGCACCGTCCTTCACTCTCTTCTTCAAATCTAATTTTAATTTTGTGAGTAAAACCTGTCTTATTTGTTAGCAAAGCAGCTCCTTGACAATGAAATAAACAAGCTTATCAGTACTGTGTTGAGATTATTTTTAAACAAATAACATCATGAGATTAAAACAGGATTTAAGTTTCAAGGAGGATTTGTCAGCACTGTCAACAATCAAAATGGATTATCACTTAGCAAAAATTGTTCCACAGGATCGAAACGGGAACATGAACTCACTTAACATTTTACCACATAATCACACAATGGGATGACTTGACAGGGCGGATGACTGTGTTTGTATAAAAATGACAGCAATATGCAAAAAAAAGATCATTTGATTTCCTGAGGATGACCACAACTTCTTCAAAATGACCAAACAACTACCGTTAGATTTTCATGTGAACCTGGTTGGAGTCATTTGCAATATAAGAATATCACATTTCCTGGACTGGAAAAAAAGATTGCCACTGAAAGTACAAGCAAAAAGGGAAATTATGTTTCCTCCAAAAGGTATTTGACAAAGCAAATAATTAGTATGTTAACACATTTTTGCACAGTTGCTGTAGCGATGACAAGGCCTTCAACACAGACTTGGCATCAGCTTACACAGTCCTCAACCTAATGGCACTGCTAGCGCTGCTAAGTTTGTGTTTTCTGTCTTATAAATATAAATACATCAAACATCAATACAGCTGACATTTATTTACATTATAAGGTTTAATGGCATTAATTCCGCATCTGTGTGATCACGAAGAAACATTAGGGGCTGGTGGTTTTTTGGTGTGTGTTCTGAACATAACATTTTACCACGTAATCAAACACAATCGATGCTTTGACACGGGAGGCTTTGTATAAAAGTTACGGCAATATGCAAAAAAACAGAAACGGACCAAAGATGATTTGATTTCCTGACGATCACCACAACTTCAAAATAACTACCTTTAGATTTTCATTTGAACCTGCTTACACCAAACGTAACTGCAGTAAGAATGACGGGCCTCGTTTCTTCAGCCCCCCTAAGATCTTTGTTCGAACAAAAGCAAAGTTTTCCAAAATGTGTGGCGCACGGACTGATGTTGCATCATTCCTCTCATTCAGACTCCCCCTCCCCGCTCTCATCCCTGCCTGCTGAGATATTCTAGTGAGCATATGCAGGGCTTGGATTTGGCTGATTACATAATTGGAAATTTTAATGGTGAATATTAATCCACAATGGCCCATATTGGGTTTCATAAGCAGGCTGATCAGGATCTGCAGGCTCTCAGAACGCAGCAACAGTCTACGGACAATGAAGCACAGGGCTGGAAGAGCTCTCTACATTACACAAGTGGCTCGGCTGACACAGCAGAGCACCACTACAATGTTCAATAACGCTGTTCGCCACATACTTACAGCACATTTTTAGAATGCTTTTATAGCTGGCGTCGTCAACTTAGACACACATTTAGTGTTAGTAGCTAAACCTTTCCTTGACTCGCACTCGTGTGTCTGTGCAGCAATCAAAAGGAAGCTCTTGGAATCCAGAAGGCTTCGGCCGCCTGCGTATCAACATTGCAGTCTGTGGGTAATTAGCTAGCTGAGCAGCAAAGCTACTGTGCAGCTCTGACTGAGCCTGCACCATGGCAACACGCAGGGCCGTGCCTGAGCACATGCTCCTATCTGCCCCCCCTTCTTCTTTCATTTCCATTCCTCTTCCTTACTGGCTGCTCATCCCTTTCTTTATGCCACACCTCTCATTTCTTCACCTTCCCCCCCGCATCCCCTCCTCGCTTGCATCATCACAGCACAGACTGACAACTGAAGAGACACTCACTGGTTCACATTCGGGGAGGGCGTTGCTTTGCTCGACATTGTGAACCCAGAACTGAGCATTTTTACGACATATGGAAATAGTTATGACACCAATCAGAGGGCACCATTTCTCTTAATATTTACGTTAATGTACAACTAATTTGCATTAGCATTTTCTTTTAGGAAACATAATGATAGCTGGATTACATCTTCTTTTTTTTAAATCAACTTAACAACAAAGTGCATGTATTAAATGTATCTGCAATCTGTTCACTGCCAATGCAAAATGTTCATACTGAACAAAATGCAAGATGTTCGACATACTTATCCACATCCATCCACTCTCATGTCTAAATATGAAGCTAGATTCAGGAGAAGGTTAACTTATGTTAAAGACTGGAAACAGGGGGAAACAGCTAGCTTAGCGCTGTCCAAACGTACGTAAAATAAATAATTAAAAAATCTGCCTTAATTAAACAAGATTAAAAAAGCTTAATATACAGCTCTGGAAAGAAATTAAGAGACCACTACAAATTTTCTTTAGCTTTAGAGGTCCTTGTAGGCAGATTTATTTTTTTACATTTGGAATATAAGTTTCTGTATCGATGACAAAGCCTTCAACACAGACTTGGTATTAGCTTATACAGTCCTCAACCTAATGGCACTGCTAATGCTGCTAAGTTTGTGTTTTCTTTTTTATAAATAAATACATTTTTGCCACATGGATGCTCAGGTCACTCAATAGCTGGCATTTATTTACATTCTAAGGTTTAATGCATGCACATGCATTAACTGCTACAGTATCAATTTCATCTGGTGTGGGAGAAAAGACATCTTGCAGCTTTTAAAGTATTTTTGAGAGATCAGGTCCTCCCCTCTATATGCTGAAGCAGACATGGCAACACCGGCATTTCATAATAATGTGTTCAGATCTATTTCCTGCTGTTACAAAAAGCACATTTAAAACACAAATGTTTGCAGTGTTCTTTCCTCACATGTCTCAGCTTGTGGAACTTCAGTTTAAAGTGGCAATAGACAATTTTTCAGTGTGTACCCCGCCCCCCAGCTTTTCCAAGTAGTATTAATGTTGCCACTGCTGTCGCAAAGTCAAGCGGATCGCTTTCAGTTTCCCTCGGAGCCTAGCTCCTATCAACAACACAGGACACAGTGCATTTGTACATTTTGCACAAAGAAATTATCAGCACCACTTTGGAAGTAAAAGAGAAAGAAGGAGGCATGTTCACAGAAGACGTAAAGTGAAGTTATCATCATTTTATATTGAGAAATAACAGTGAGTGTTGCTTCACGCAAACAGGGGTTGGTGTAAGGGTGGAGTAGAAAGGACCACTCTGGTCGGGTGGCGCTCATGGTGGAAATCGTTGGATCTTTGTAAATAATAATATGAACAGTAACGGTATGGTCTAGACCAGAGGCCTTTACTACAAAGCAGGATTTGTGGTTAGCGAGGTATCTTCAGGTTTAACTCTGGGTTTTCGGTGTTTCCGGGGTAAATCACCATGGTAACGTATGCTGCACGCCTAACCTGCTCCGGAGTGGGTTATGTTCGAGATAACAGATCAATGCGTATAAAAGCACCACCTACTGCCCAATCATTTCTCTTGGAAAACGGCATCACCAATAGAAGGGCTTGATTTACCAAGTTGATAACCAGCGTCGTGTGACCGCGTAGTGCGATTGCGGTTGTCAGGTTTAGTGAAGCCAGATATTGGAATGATATCCTGGGTATGTTGAACTGTTGGACAGCAGCCAGGCTGGTCTAAAGCGAGAAATAGCCGTAAAAATCCCCGATCTCAGTGCTGTGATAGAGGCAGAGTAAAACACCCGGCAGTCGGTTTGGAATCCTCTCAAGTCACGTAGCCCTCTCCATGTAGCGAATGCCAGCATGAGACTCACGCTTGCTTTTCTGCATTTCTATCATTCTCTCTCTTCATAGTTACTACGGTTGTTCCACCGTTGGTCTTTTCCGCTAGCTGGGGATAGCTACCAATTAGCTACTGGAAAATAAAAGCCTTATTCCTCTTCCGTTTTGGTTGTGCAGTGCAATGGTTGAGCCCCTTTCTTTGTGCTGTAAATGGAGCCTTGTTTTTCCCCGGCAGATTGTACCAATGGGCAGACAGAATTGCACAGTGAAAGCGAGGCTAAACGCCAATGGTGTCATTATTTTTTAGCCCTTACATCTGTAGAAAGATGAAATGAAATGAAAAAGGGCCCAAATGCAAACTTCCTGTTCTAGAGTTTTGATATCACATTTTGCCAAATGCCTCATGAGAATCTAGACATCACAATCTACCTATTAGGGTGATTCCTGAGGTGACAATAAAACAGGTCTGAATTTATGAAATAATACAGATTTAGCAAATAATTATTATGCGTGCAAAGCTGGTCTAACAAATGACGTTTGCAAATGACGTGATATTGTATTCTTAAGGAAGACTGATGTGGTAGGCCGTGTCACACTTTACTTAATGGGTGCAATCTGTGAATTATTTTTATGTTTTAAACAAAAATTCAATTTTGGCCTTGTTTTACCATCTGCCCATTGGCTAACATAACTTTCGCTAGAAGACTTTTTAATCAATATTTCCTTTTAACCTCAGAACTGTGACAGAACAACAGGTTATTCACTTCACACATTAAAAGATTCTCGTAATAGAGAGAAATTTCAATCATCTTACTTACTAGATTTCTACTAGATGTTAAACATCCACCATAAACATACATGTCTTGCTCTCAGGTATTGTGTAAATATCATAATCTTAATGATGGGTTGATATTTTATAGTATCAGCCTTCATAATTGTAATGTATTACAGCATCTGGTAGCACTCCATAGTCACAGTGCCTGTCAGTCAAACTCAATTATACACAACTTCTTTTACTGCAAACCAAGACGATCATAAAGCCAACATATAAAGATGAAACACCAAAACATAAAGATACTAACATGAGCCATGAATTAAATTATTATTACAGTACAGATGTAAGAGTGTGGCTGCCAGCTGAGAGGTTGGACTACCGCCTGCTAACCATGTGCAACAGTATATGCTGAAACTTTTAATTTACAATAAATATTTTCCCCCAGCAAGAAATTAGAGTCTATACAGCTAATAGCATGCCACTCCTTTAGCATATGCGTCCTGCTGGTGATTTTGAGAATGACTGCTCCATTAAGAGGCAGTGTGTTCATTTGATTGACAGGTGGCTCAGCCTATCACACTCAGTCGCCATGGTTGCTGCTTTCCAAACCACTGGCAAGTCAAGTCAAGTTTATTAAGACATCCATCCATCCTATATCTCTCTCTACATCTCTTTATTGCTTCATAAGATCATTTAAAATTGTAATCTACTCAAGTGAAGGCAATGATGTGAAGTGGAAATTGGATTTGGCTTCTATTGGGAAAGGTTGTGTTACATTGTGAAGAAATATGAAGTAAAATGCACAGGCAGAGAGGGACACAAAGAGTAATAAATCGATAAAAGCAGTGTCAAGGCAGAGATGTACTCAACAGTGTAATAAGATGTATGATATTAAGCTGGGATTGCTTGTATTGTTTACATCTGTAACAGGGTGAGGGCATGCTCTCTCTTTGTCTCTCTCTCTCTCTCTCTCTCCACCTCTGAGATTGAGATATGTGCTTCTGTTTCTCCAAACTCAGTGGGTAGATGGAGTCAATTTTCACTAATAGAAAGTAATGACTGATACTAAACAGAGGGACATGTTTTAAGGGTCGTCTGTGGATCTGTGCACATACAACAGACATATGTCTGAAAAATGGTAGCTGTTCTCTCATCTTGTCAGCTCAGTGGGGGGAAGTCCACGTGAGCTAAACATATGCTGTTACAATATACTGTATGTCTATACTGTTCACATCCCAAGATGCTGTAAATATAAAATGCCTCTCATAGGTCCTAGTGGAGGAGGAAAATTTATTTTTAACATAAAAAGAAACAGTACAATTTTGTAGAAATGCTCAAAATCAGCTGATTGCTTCTTCAAGTATTGTTACATGAACTAATCCAGGGCTGCACCCACAGCGCAAGAATCACATGCTAGCACTCTGTTAACAGTCTGTAAGCTTGCCCAGATTTAAACTGTAACAAAAAGAGAGCTGTCATTTAATTACATCAAGGTAATCTACAGCTAAATTCGGGGTTTGGCTTGAGCATATCTTAAAACACGTCACCATGATTGCCATCAATCCAGTTTATGTACACACATCTCAGTCCAGACCTGGCCAAATTCATCAGCATTATTAAAATGATTTATGTTGACCTATATGAACCATCAGGAAAAACAAGAACCTGGTGTTTAGCCACCTTAGTTGCACTCTAAGGTAATCCTTAAAAGAATAAAAGTGTAGCATCCAATGAAAGCATGACGAATGTATGAGTCATTCAAGGATTTTTTCACAATCTGGTTCTTATTTCTTTTAGTTTTAGCTATTGTTCCTGTTGGTTAAGATAACATATTACTTATAAAACTTTGGTTGTGTGTATCTTTGTTTTCACTAAATATTAAAAAAACAACCTTAATCATTTGGGTAAAAGAGATATTTAAAAAGTGTGGAATTGCTCATGGTTATTTTACACTGCAAACGTCACTGTAAAGATGTTGCATGTCAACAACCCCATATACTAAATTAAATGTTATCATAAACAGATTATGGTCAAAACTTTGAATTTAAGATCTAGATTGAAAAAACAAGAAGAGGATTGAGCTAGATATACACTGTATATCAATGTCATCTGAGCTGTTAAAGGTTGCTTGGTTTATACAGAATTAGAATTATATCTCCATAATATATAAATTAGGTGTAACTCAAATACGCAATGCCAGACATCCTTCTACTGTATTACGACATATAATTCTTACCAAACTCAGTTAGGGTAGATCTAAACAATGAACAACAAAGCGTAGATGTTGTATTCCTCTAAAGCACTGCTTGTGCTTAACATATTAGACTACAATAATCATACTGAGTTGTTTTCTGCTGCAGCATCCTCTCTGAATACTGCTCTACACCCGAATATGAAGCCTTTGATTCGTACTATGTATGAAAAAAGAAAGAGCGGAGGAGGAGAAGGGCAGTGGAAGACAGGAGGGGGATGATCGAAATGAAGAACGCTAAAAAACAACAAACACACACACACACACACACACACACACACACACACACACACACACACACAC
>JAVQJF010050965.1:0-14798 GCA_036023855.1 Gadopsis marmoratus | reverse complement strand
GAGTCTCTAAAAGCAGAATGGGAGCCAGAGCCTTCAGCTATCATGCTCCTCTCCTGTGGAACCAGCTTCCAGTCTGTGTATGGGAGACAGACACCCTCCTCACATTTAAGAGTAGGCTTAAGACTTTCCTCTTTGATGAAGCTTATAGCAGGGCTGACTTGGGTGTGGCCTGAGCGAACCCTTTTATTTTCCTCGAGGTTTCTGCCTGTTAAAAGGCACCACTGTTGCCTAGCTCTTGCTCATGGTGGAATTGTTGGGTTTATACATATCGAGTTGGTCTAGACTTGTTCTATATTAACAAGTGCTATGAGATAACACTGTTATGATATGGTGCTATATAAATTAAATTGAATTGAACTGAATTGGGAGAGACTGCAGGGACCACCACAGGATTAGGCACTGCTCGTTTTTAGGGCAGGGCTACTGGCAGATTCCGTTGTCTCCAGGGTCCAGGAAACAATGTGGTCTTCTCCACTCCGTACGGGTTGTACCAACATGTCACACTTCCTTTCAGGTTGCTCAGTGCCCCTGCCACATTCCAATGTTTCATGGATCAGGTGTTGTGTTTGCATGCGGCATATGCTGTTGGTAGTGATTTTTTCACAACTTTGCAGACCTGGCTAGCCCCCCGGACTGACCTGACCTGTAAGACTGCTTACAGGACCTTTGGGGGGAGATGCTCCTCCATATACTGTACGTGATCATGACACACCACATCTGTCACATATTGGGCAATAATGATGAATGTGCAAACTAAGACTTAATCATTTTTTGGCCACTCACAGTGAGCAAAAATCAGACATATTTAAAAAAAAGACCCATAAGTTTAGATGACATCACTAATTTTCACCTTATTTTTTGCCAGTTTACCGTGGGATAACATAACTACTGAGATCCCACCACATGATTAAACACAAAGTCCCTTCACTCTTATCGAAATGTGCAGATTTACACATGAAACAAGGGAGATCAAATCCCTTAATTGGCTAAATGTTTATATATAATCTCCAAATATGAACACTGATATCTCAGTTCTTAAACAAAGACACACAGATAGCTGCAGCTCTAACTGCACCACCTGTCAGTATGGAAAGTAACTGCTGCAGCAGTTTAGACCTGCAGATATAGACATCACAATATGCGTCATGTACAAGCAAGGAAATCACTAGCTACTACTATTGACAACACCTTCAGTCAATGAGTGTTAAAGCTTTTTTTTTCTGTCCTTCTTTTATATAGCTGCTGACTGAGTTTATTCCCATTTAGGCTCACCTGTATGTTGGCAAAGCCCCTTACAAAAGTTGATGTTTAGAAAATAAAATTATAGCACACTTCTAGCCGACGATCATGGATTTTGTGGCTGAAATGTCAATACCGCTGATAACTCTGATGAAAGAGCTGAAAACTTCGTCTTTTCTGTTGTTTCCAGCTGATTTACAGTAAAATGAGAACCCTGTAAAAAATAGTGCACTTGATGGTGACATACGTGATATAAGGCTAAAAGACTGAGGCTAAACTTTCATGTCCCAGGCTAAAAGTCATCAATCTCAACAGTTGACAATCCATGTCGAAGACATGAAAATAAGGAACCAAATTAATCTTGTATTATAGCAAAGTATTATAAATAATCAAAAATATATTTGTTCAAGCAGAAATTGGGATGCTTGACGATATGCTGGACAGTAAACTTTCCCAAACCGAATAAAGAGCAGGAGAGGCCTGCTAACATTAGCCTAAACTCTGATAGCATACAGGACCCACCAGCTCCCACACCATTAGGATATTTTTCTAACATAACCTCTAATCTCACAAAATAATGTAGTCAGCTAATGATGTGCTCCTTGGTTTTGAATGTGACACAAGGTTAGCCTACTACTGAATGCGGAAAGCTAGATATGCTAAGCTAGTCCATTAGAGCAGCGAAACACACTGATTTATTAATTCTTTACTTTTTAAATCTTACGCTTTTAGTATTGGTAAGGCAAAAATAAATAAATGAAAGAACACACCTTCCAAACTCTTTTTTGGACATATTTCTAAAATTGCTTCTGAACTGCTGTTACTATTACTTTACTTTCCAATAGGCAGGCTGGCATCACTGGTACAACTGGGCTGGCAATGACAGAAAAGTTCCCTCTTGCAGAAAATCTGCATGTAAATATCAAAACTGAGTTTATGAGTGAGTTTTTAGCCAGTTCCATAAGTTGCTTTGCATCTACAAATAGCACTACCTGGCTAAAGGTTAATAACAGTACAGGCAGAGGTAAAATGCGGAAGATGGGAATAGAAAGAGAGGAAGAGGTAGGTTGTGGGGGCTGAGGGTGAGATAATGACTGGAAGGGAGACAAGAGAAGTAGCCTGGGATTAATTAGAGACTGATTAGCTGAGTCCTTACATGATGATAATGATTTGTATTAGGAGTGGACAGGGATTAACAACATGCTTTGTGTTTGTTAGAGAGTGAGATCAGCTGGCTGAATATGGTTAATCCACTCTGCTATTATATAAAGAGTGCCATTTACTTTCACACACAAGATGCACAGGCTCCTGCTGACACTATAGGAAAACTAATCACTCTCGCTCACTAGTATGATCTGCCAATAACAAGATAGCAATCACAAATCAGAGAATGGGATAATGAGATTGTAGGTGAAAGAATATCAGACAGATGAAGACAAGATGACAGACAGAGAGAAAAAGGCAATAGGATGAGCCTTATGCCAAGAAGTGAACAACCATGACCCTTTAGTGCAGCTTTAGCACATGTTCTTTTCCGAATTGTTTCATACATTGATTTTATTTAGGGGTATCAGAGTAAAGGGGGCTGAATACATATGCACGCCACACTTTTCAGATATTTATTTGTAAAAAATCTTTAACACCACGTATCATTTTCCTTCCACTTCACAGTTATGCTCTAATTTGTGTTGGTCTATCACAGAAAATACCAATAAAATAAATTTAAATTTGTGCTTGTAACGTCACAAAATGTGGAAATGTTCAAGGGGTATGAATACTTTTGCAAGGCACTGTAGACCTTGACGTGTTAGCTGCTTGACTCACATTATAGTGTAGCTGTTCTTTTTTTTCACATTACCTTTCTTATGTCTAAGCCATTTTGTAGTTCATTGAGACTAATGATAATAAGCAACAGTTGAACACAACTGACAGGTGCAGCAAACCAAAAACCAGGTGAACAAAACTGACAGAACTGAACAGTGAGAATATCAAAATAAAACAGGAAACACAAAGAACCAAACATTCACAAACCATGACAGTAAGTGGAAGTTGTTTCTGCAGTAAAACATTTTCACCTAAAATTGCTCCAGTAACATAGCACAACATTCAGGTTGCCAGTTTGAGACAATATCATCAATCTATTTTAGGGAGAACCATGTTTTCCTGCATGGTACTCTTCCATGGGCACGATTTACATCCTATGTTTTTCAAATTACTGAGACATAAATTACAACGTCGGTGACTTTGAGATACTATTTGGACACCTTTTTTGCCATCTTGGTACTGAAAGCGCATGTGAATGAATGAATATGTGTTAATATGTGTTAAGGCACAACTAACCACTAACAGACAGTTTCCTACTTAGTAAGTGTCCATTGTCAAGAATAAGTGGACACCTGCAGCCAATTAGAATTGAGTATTCGCTCAGACATGATATAAAACAAAAATAACCCTGGTTATGCTAGACTAAGAGGTAGTTTGTATATCTGTGTTACATGTGCTTCCTACATAAAACTAACCAACAATATTTACCTTGTAGCAGTCACCCTCCTACCATCAGGATATTGAATCACGGCCACAGTAATAACAGAACAAAGAAATCCCTACTCAAAACGTCCACTTCAGCATAGTAACCAATGCATATTAAGCCAGGATTAATAGTAATCAATCCTCTCAGGTATTATAACATTTGACTTTATAGTTGCATTTTAATTGGACATACCAACATTGTGACAAAGAATAAAACATTGGTGCTGGGCAGGTAGCGTACAGTTGGTTTATCAGAGACTTTTTGACAGCTGCCTGCTGCCTCTGCAAACAAAGTTGATGGCAGTGAGACTGAACCTCAACAGTTGTAGACCATAAAACCAAAACTGATTTGTGCAGCTTAAACTTGAAAATGTTTTATTATAACTGATAACTATTACAACAAAAATAAGGCCCAGGTTGTACAAAATGTCATGAAAGTAAATGATTATAGTACTGCTAAAATAATTTAAACTTAAATTAGAAGCAGCTTCCGCACCAACATATTTCACTTCTGCAACACCAACAACCATTCAAACAAGTAAACTACATTTGACAGCACAATGTGGTTGTGTAGTCTCAATGTACTATAAATAAATCATTGAATGACTGAGTGAATGTCTGAGTGACTGATTCCAGGGGATAGATGAAGGACAACGACCACCAATAGTTTCATCCTGGTGTGAAATACCTTGATTGTCAAGGCCAGAAAGTGTGGAAGATTAGCTGAGATTGCCAATGAAAGAAAATGAGAAACATATTGTGCCAATAACACAGTTAGAATCTAATTGAAAATGGATAGAGGTAGACAAAGAGAGGTAACACACCATATGCAAACGACCACCTACAACAATGTCAAATTACTCCACTGCCTCTCCGAGTGCCTCTGTGTGTCGGATACATGTGTTCACACTAGGGGAACAAAGCTAGCAAGAAACAACAAAGACAGAAATTAGGAATGACAGCATGAGAACAAATGACAGAAAGAGATATAGGCAGATGAGCGTGAGAGGCAGGAAGAGGGAAACAGCCAACAGGCATAACAAGCACGGATACTGCCGCAGCATCCTGAGCATATGCTGAGACCATTAGAATACACAGTGGGTACTATGCACACTGGGATTTGTGTGACTCTGGTATTGTGGAGAGGGGGATGGACTGTCTCCTTAGAGGAATAGCTTCCAATGAACAGATAACAATAGAATGTTTGGTCTGAATAACAAGCTCCACATACAGCTCTGGAAAAAATTAAGAGACCTCTGCAATATTATCAGTTCTCTGGTTTTACTATTTATAGGTATGTGTTTGAGTAAAATGAACTTTGGAAAATTTGGAGTGGTCTCTTAATTTTTTCCAGAGCTATGTAAGGGAGGGCAAGTATGAAGGTATATGGATTGTAGAGAAAAAACATGTGAATATACGAAGAAGTTGAAACAGGCAGCTACTGCTCCGGTATCCTTTTGATGGGTTTGATATGCTGCCTTCAAAGGCACAGCCACAGGGGTGAGCCAGAGACACAGCGAAAACAAAGGAGGAGAAAGCTCAGTACAGATGGAGTGAAAGAAACAGAGGGAAGGAAGGGGGGAGAGAGCATGAGAAGAGAGGAGTGAAAGTACACAGGGAATAACCTCTCCCTACCCACTCACTGTTATTTATTAAGAAGATAATAAAACAAAGGAGGTTATAAGGAGGTATAACCCCCAAACCCGCAAATTAAAGCAAACATCAAGTAAACTTGAAGGGAAATGGCATTCCACCAATCTAGAAGAGTCACATTCAGACTGGCAAGATAGTCTTAACATTTTATAGGAAGGCCCTTCGTAATGCCAGAGCAGCCTACTACTCATCATTGATAGAGGACAATAAGAACAACTCCAGGTTTCTGTTCAGCGCTGTAGCCAGACTGACAGAGAGTCACAGCTCTATTGAGCCATGTATTCCCATAGATTTCAGTTGTAATAACTTAATGAGCTTCTTTAATGACAAACTATTAGAAATAAAATACAGCACCTCCTGCCTTCAGCTGGTACTGTTATTACATAATGGGAATGTGTTTGGTGAGTTTGTTTGTGTCAAAGTCAGAGAGCTGACAGTGAGAATTTTTTTGTGCGGCGACTCAATGAGTTTGTATCACTGTGGTGGATCAGACATATGTTGCAAGTAAGTTATTGTTTCATATTTTTCTTTAATTTACTACCACATATCTATCTCCTGCATGGTCAGATCAGTAGAGAAAATGTGAATGTAATCTTTGCCAGTGCAGGCTTCTTAAAGGGAAGTGAATCAATGTGTGAGTGAGTGACTGGTGGAGCAGAAAAACAGCAGACAAATCTGACAGAAACTCCTTAAAGGAGAAAGTCAACTCTCACACAGTTAAGGTGTCCAAGTGTCTGGTGTTTGATTGACAGCTGTGTGATCAGATCAGTTACTCTACAGCTGAGGGAGGTTTTTATACAATGTTGCAACACTGTGTGAACGGGAGGCTGTAATCCTGCTGACAGTGATAAACTCCTACATCTTCAGTTTGAATTCCTCTGATGGTCAGAGTGAAGTCAGTTCCAGACTGACTCCCACTGAAAAAATCTGAAGCTCCAGACTGATGGGATTGAGCATTATAAATCAGGAGTTAAGGAGTTTCTCCAGTTTTCTGAAGGTACCACTGTAAGTCATTGCTAACACTTTTACTGGCTGTACATGTGATAGCGACAGTCTGTGCTGGATCAACAGACTGAGATAAAAAAAAAGAACTGAAGGATTATTGAGACAAATCCAGTTTGGAGAAAGATGATCAACATCCAAACAGAAGGGTCTCATTTCTTTAACATGGAGAAGAGATGGAAGAAAGTCAATCCTGCGTATTTCAGAGTTTCTTCATCACGGCAGCACATCATTGTGGTGAACCTGGTTGCATCCTGGATCAAAGTTTTTGGAAGAGAATATCACCCTGAACAAGGAGCCCCAGGGTGACCAGCAGTAGAATCAGTGACACCATCATTGTGCTCATCAGTGGTCCTGAAAGGCCTGGACAGACATCAGATAAGAACAAGGGATTTATAATGGGATATGAATGATTGGTGAGAAGCTGTGATTGAGAAAGTAATTTGATTTCCAGCAAGATAATTTTTTCTCTTTGAACTTGTTTTGATGCATCCCTTTCTCTCCTTCTCTGTCTCCCACTGCTACTGCCTGTGAGTGTTTCTTCATCCAGAACTGTGGAGTCTGGATCTGTGGAGTCCAGATCTGCAGAGTTTGGATCTGCGGAGTTTGCGGACCGCCTGCTGCCCCTTGCTCTTCCTCGGCAGCCGCTGTTGCTACTACTGTTACTGTTCTTATTATTAGTGTTGCTGTTGTTGTATTGCTAATGCTATTAGTTGTTTATTTTAATATCAATAAAATCTCTCTCTATCTCTACCCAACTGGTCAAGGCAGATGAACGCCCACCCAGAGTCTGGTCCTGCTTGAGGTTTCTGCCTGTTAAAAGGCAGTTTTTCCTTACAACTGTAGCCTAGCGCTTGCTTGTGGTGGTCTATATATACAGTATATATATATATATACATATAGACGGTCTAGACTAATATTTTAAAAGGAGTGGACTGATAATAAGTGCTCTGAGATAACTATTTTATATGGCACTATATAAATAAAACTGAATTGAATTTATACATGTTTATTGGTGGTTAAAGCAGCAATGGTGAAATGTTCAATCAGGTTGATGAAGTTGTATTTATACTTATACTTTATACTGTGTGTGTGAACAGACACTGAACTGACTGCTGCAGCTGGAAGCTACTGCAGAGACTGATACACTTCACTGAAGACACACACACACACGCACACACACACACACACAGTCTGACTGAGGGAGGTTTTTGTACGACGCTTTTTCACTGTGTGTACACAGGTAGACTGTTGATAACGTGTCCACTCTGACAGTAGTAAACTGCTGCATCCTCAGTTTGGACTCCACTGATAGTCATAGTGAAGTCAGAGTTTGATCCACTACCTGTAAAACGACCTGGAATCCCTGATACTTGAGTGTAAACATTATAAATGAGCAGTTTAGGAGTTTCTCCATCTCTCTGTTGGTACCAGGCTAAACGGTGGTATGGGTGACTATAAAAAACATCCTGACTGGTCCTACAGCTGATAGAGACGGAGGCTCCCAGAGCAGAGCTCACTGCTCCAGGCTGAGTCACTGTGATCTGACCTCTGGACTCTGAGGAAACAAAAAGATAAAGCAGCATCATGGTTTTGTCAGCTTAAATTCAGAGGGACAGATGTTCATAGAGGAGCGGAATTTGATTCTCTGGACTTTACCTGTGAAGCAGCAGCAGAGGAGAGTCCAGATGAGGACGGAGGTCACAGTCATGTTTTTGATGAGGAGGATTTCTGTAGCTTCTGTTGTGATGAAAGACAGCTGTCAGTCATCCAGTCATCAACTCTCAGAACTATAAACTCTGCCAGAGCACTGGGGCATGGTGCTGCTGATGCAAAGTGTCTCTCTATGGAAATGATCTGAAGCCAACAGCGACTTGGACTACTCTGATACATTCATTGATCCATTTATAAATAGCATCATCACATTATTGATTATTAATTCGAACCAATTCTATATGATTTTGACTTTGTGTTTACTGACAGTTTGTCTTATTTAAAGTAATTGCAAGAGAAAATAAATATAAATTTCATTTAAATTAAATATATAGTAATTAAAGCTCTTTGCTGTCCGTTTAAATTTTTTTGACTACATTTAACAGACTAATTTTGTGTCAAAGTCAGAGAGCCGTGTTTCTCTACAGTGAGAGGTTTTGGATAGTGGCTCAATAAGTTTGTATCACTGTGTTACACGTTTGGTGGAAGAAACAGACTGGATGATAACTATAAGTACATTTAACTCATAATAACCAAACTTTTATATTTATTCTTCTTTATTTCATAACTGTAGACATGAATGAAATATTTTAACTGATAATTGGAATTTTATATAATTGCAGTGATTCTTCACTTATGTCCTCAAACACTCTAAAATCTTCAGTTAAAAATGGATTCACTGGAATTTAAATCACTTATTAATATTTCTAGATATTACATTTCCCAAAAAGTATTCTCTCTTTGTAGTTTAAAAATTTCAGCTCAGGTACTGTGTTATAATGTTTCAAGCATCATATATCACAAACAATTTTCTTAAAAAATTACTGTAATATTTAATCATCATGCTGTATGAGGAGGTTTGACTTTACAAGTTTTAACATGTAACTCAGTAGTCAACAATGTTAATTTTAAATGGACAAATCAAACACACACCATTGAGGTCTTTTCTGTTTTGGACAAGATCATGTTTAAGACACTATACAACAATGTAAATCTCACAGTTTAAATATTAGATCAAATATTGGAAAAACAGAGTTTGTAGTTTGCCCGACCAAACCTTAATACATCAGATAATCAAAATGCAACTTTTATCTTTTTATCTTTAATACTGAAACGTGTCTGCTGCCATGGTTCAGCAGTGATGCTTGTCTGTTGCCATGGTTCAGCAGTGATGCTTGTCTGTTGCCATGGTTACTGCGCACCGAGATGAGAAATGAAACTCTTTTAGGACAGTTTCATCCAATCTGAGGAGGACCAACAGGACTAGTAGCAGTAGTATTACTCTGATGATGATGTTTCCCGATCAATCAATATATTATAGTAATCATTAAAACTATTTCAAAACCTACTTTGCATGATTGTGAGTTCATGCTCATTGAAAGGTTTTGTGTCAAAATCTCTTCTGTATTATTTAAAAGAATTGCCAGAGAAAGATTAATATAAATGTAATTTAAAATGAATACATTAAATATAAAAGTGCATTCTGGAAATATGTGACACTGTGTTATTGGTACTCTTAATTTTATCTGACATAGATTTTATAATCGCAGATTATATGTGGCGAGTTTGTTTGTGTCAAAGTCACAGAGCCGTGTCTCTCTACAGTGAGAGGTTTTTGTACAGTGACTCAATGAGTTTGTATCACTGTGGTGGAATTTTGGTGGAGGAACCAGGCTGGATGTTGGAAGTAAGTCAAATGTTTAAAAAAATTTTCAGGATAGTTTTGATTTTGATTTTATTCAGCAGTCTTCCTTTTTCATTGCATTGAATATAAAACATTAAGTTGCAGGATAAATCCTTATTTCCAACAATAAAGGTAAAGTTGAAACTTGAGGGGTTGTAGGTTTGGCTCATTCTCAATGAGTTTGTATTACTGTGGTGGACTTTTGGTGGAGGAACCAGACTGAAGGTTGGAAGTAAGTTTCTGCACAAATTCTAAATACAATATTGTAAAGTAATGTTTTCAAATCAGCTTTTGAATGTTTGATGTAGATAAATATGTTTAAAATATAACAATTTTAGTCTTCATGATTTTATTTCCCCTCCTTTATCATAGAAGCTTCACTAAACGTTTCTTTACACATTCCTGTCATACTGAAATTTAAACAGCTTGAAATGTAGAAAAGATTAATCTTTTGTTTTATGTTTCTCGAGTAGTTTTCAATTTCAATTTTGTGTCATAAATTGTTTGCTAAAAGATGATTGAAGTCTACATGAAGAACGTTTGATTGTCATCAGTTCATTTCCTGTATTTGTTAGTTACTTGTTATTTCCAGTGTAGTTTGATATGTTTCAGGTGATTCTGTATGATAATTCTCTCTGTGCTGATGTGCATGAGAAGCTTAAAGGGAAGTGAAACAACGTGTGAGTGAGTGACTGGTGAAGCAGAAAAACCATCTGACAGAAACTACTTAAAGGAGAAAATCAACTCTCACACAGTAAAGGTGTCCAAATGTCTGCTGGTTGATTGACAGCTCGGTGGTCCCTGTCCTTTAAGCTGAATGGTGTCTCCTAGGTGATGTCCGTCCCACGCTGACGGTGCTGCCGCCCTCCAGAGAAGAGCTGCAGGGGGGAAAGGAGGCCACGCTCGTGTGCCTGGCCAACAAGGGCGTCCCCTCAGACTGGAGTCTGGCCTGGAAGGTGGACAGCAGCAGCATCAGCTGGCAAGAGAGCGGGAACCCCGGGGTGCTGGAGAAGGACGGCCACTACAGCTGGATCAGCACCCTGAGGCTCCCTGCAGACCAGTGGGGGAAGGTGAGCTCTTTGACCTGTGAGGCCACCCAGGGCTCCCAGACTCCACTCTCAGAGACACTGAGGAGAGACCAGTGTCCCCAGTCCTGACCTGAATCACATGGGACTCTGCTACTGGTTTTACTCTGCTACTGCTCTAAGTCTGCACTCTCTCTTTCTGGTTCTCATGATTCAACATTAACGTGTTCTTGCTTGTTGATGGTTTCAACATTTTAAAACAATAAAAATTTTATCGGGTATATTATTTACATCATTACTTGTATTATATTACAAGTTATTGTACTTGACCCCGAACACCTCCGAAAAAACATTATCTAAAGATATAGCTTCTCTAGATGGCATTGCCCTGGTCTCCAGCGCCACCATAAAGAATCTTGGAGTGATCTTTGATCACGATATGTCCTTTAACTTCCCAACAAACACATCTAGACGCTATAGAGTTCTCCAACATCTGTCTTTGCTCTACCACTGATATCTTGTCTACAGACCCCATCACCAATAGAAATGAACAGTTCTCGAAGTGATGTGTCCAGATATAGCTGCAACAGCCTTCTCTCAAACCTTTTACCTGCCTTTCAATGGCATCATGTGTAACTTGTAAGAATGGCTACACACAGCTACTGTGTTGGTTGATGTTATCGTGCTGAAGAAAAGTTGGAGACCCAGGTGAAATCCAAGCAGAAGTATTTACTGAAGCTTGAGAAAATGGATCTACATTGAAAATGTAATAAAATGTGATGCCAACCAATTATTTGACGTCATCTCCTCATCAAGGCATATTTCTACCGTCTATGAACCATCCCCATAAGAAGGTCTTTGAGCTGCTCCATCTTCCTTCACGACCTTACTATTTTTTTCCTTACGATAGTCACAATAAATCTATCTGACCTCACAGAATGTTCTTCTGACTAGATAGAGAGGTGCTAGCCCCTCAATTTCTCTTGTCTTACTGTCTCCATGGTCATGGACCAGAAAATCCTTGACAGCTACAACAGCACATTCAACTCTTAATAAAAAAACTAAGTAAAAATAATGAACTTTTCTAACTTAACTGCCCAGGCAATTTCAGCTGTGGGTTCATCAGGATGTATGTGTGGGGCACACACACAAAGCACCGCTCTGTAACCCGCTGTTTCCTATGGGACCCAGGACACCGATGTCACGCTGTTGTGGTCCTGCTCCATAACCCCAAGCGGTAGAACCTCTTCTATGGTGTTAGGTATATGTCAGAACACGCGCACGATAAAACATGCTCACAAGCAAACACCTCTCAGTTGTTGACTTTGTGCACAAGGACTTATATTTTGCGAGTGGATGTTAATATCTGCTCGTGTACTATAATTTGCTCGTGAGCATGTTTTATCGCGCATGTGTGTTCTGACATAAACCTGGGCAGATATGGTGGATGTGGCTGAGAGGGTAGTGTGGCTGTCCATTAACCCCAGGGTTCGTGGTTCAATCCCAGCTCCTCCTGTCCAGATGTCGAAGTGTACTTGGGCAAGACATTGAACCCCAAGTTGCCCCCAGTGGAGGTTGGAGGTCAGCATGGCAACTGTGCCCTCATCGGTGTGTGAATGTGTGTTTGTCTACCCTATGATTGACAGTCCAGGGTGTTCCCCCGCCTCTCGGCCAACGTCAGCTGGGATTTGCTCCAGCACCCCCCCCCCTTTCGGATAAGCAGTATAGAGAATGAATGATTAAAGGATCAGCTCACACAACAAAATATATTTTTATAATAGCCGTGCAGATAGTTAGATTTTATTTTCTCAGGTTTTAAGAGAACCATTTTCATAGATTTGGCATCATTTCTATTAGTTGTGATAAAACTGTCCTCAGCAAGTTATTTGCTGAGATCTGGGACATCTCTAACAGTGGGGGAAGAAACATAAGCAGTCAGTATCAGAAAGGTGGTAAAACAAGCTGCCAACAGATTATCCAGATCATCAATTGACTTTATTTGGTAATAAAACTGAGAGGGAGCACAAATGAAAAGCTCATTGCACAGGAGAACACAGCTATGGCAAGCAGTAGGTCCATGTTCAACCAGGAACTTGGTCTGTAAACTGTGATGGATGTTTACAGCAGATAGTTTGACTAACAATTTCATTGTTCACCTTTGTTTCCTCTTCCAAATAATTTTGTCTAACCTGGTCTGACTTCTTTGTAGTGTCACCATATAACCAGATCTCCGCAATATACATGATGAGTATGTTAACAGTGTCTACAAAGGAGGCGTAGTGTGAGAAGCGTGTTAGCAGAGCAGCAGCAGAAGCTTCAGTGTTCCATTTTGGTCTACACAGGATGCCTTCAGGCACAGTATTCACCTGCATTTTGGTAACGCTCAGAACCCCTCACACAATCACTATAGTTCCACTCATTAAATGGAAGAAAATAGACTTGAAGCGTAACAAGACACTTTCGGTCGTATTTAGGAGTGTGTTGCATGAGCTTTTTTTACAACCTTTGTAAACAGCCGGATCATGTAAAACAGGAACGTATCTGTTCCATAAGATGATTGTGAGACAGAGACTGAAAATGCATCTGAAATGCCTCCTGTATGAGCACGTTAAAGACCCAGAATTAATCAACCCAAATAAATCAGTCAATGTTCAGTGTAGAGCCCACAAAAAAATTATTTATATGGGGTCAGAGGTCAAGCTAGACTTTGGAAATAACAAAACAAAAACAAATATCTCTTTTCATTTTTCACTGCAAATGGATCCATAGCTAGAGAGGATGTCAACATTGGATGATTCTGCAAAACCACAGACTATATTGATGGACCACTATTTTGTTTTTTACATTCATTGGTAAATTTCTTTACATTTTTTGATTTCTGTATTATCTGTGCAAATTATGGTGAAGGTCAGGAAAAGATTGTGGTTTTCCAATTTAATTGCAGGTCCATGATGGAACATGTACTCCAGTCTCCTAAAAAACTAACTTACTGACATCACTAAACAATCATCGATCCAATCAATCAATGAAACTTTATTTTTATAGCACTTTTATACAGGTTAATTCAGTTCAAAGTGCTTTACAGATGAAAAGACACAACATGTGTAGGCCATAAAAATAGCAGAAAGAAAAATACTTTAAGAATATGTAACAAAAGCATACAATACAATAAATAAACAATAATAAAAACAATAATAAGGAAAATGTATGAAAATAAATACAGTTAAATAAAAGCTAGACTAAAGACTGGGTAAAATAAGAAAATGAAAAAATAAATGGACTAAGATTTAGTACATACTTATGTAAACGTAGTTGAGTAAAATAAAGTAAGTAATATCTATAAAACATTGTTAATCCAAAGCCAGGCTGAAGAGGTAGGTTTTAAGTTTACATTTAAAAACGTCTACACCTGAGATCCTCCGGCAGACTGTTCCAGCAGCTCGGAGCATAAAAGCTAAAAGCTGCCTCACCAAAGGTTCTAGTCCTGCACTTTGGAGCAGACTCGTGCTGGAGGACCTGAGGGGCCTTACTGGTTCATACACAGTAAGCATGTGAGACATATATGCTGGTGCAAGTGTAACACCTCTGTTATTACCCCACTGCACACATTAAAGATGCAGTACCAATTAATTACAAAAGTGAGACCTTTCTGCTACCCTGGACTAGCATCAGAAGTTACTAAATTCGACAGGAGGTAAAAGCAACCATACAACGTTCAATGATCACACCAATGCAAAGACTTTTGAGTAGCACTTGTGTATTTTAGAAACACTGAATTAAAATAAACAATAAAAAATAAAAAATCAGTACTTGAATTAACAATCAAGTTGTCTTGAGTTCAACTCAACAAAATCACACTTTCAATATATGTGCAATAACAAGTAATGATAACAACCATTAAACATCACCATCAATTTCAAGTATTGTATAAAATAGTCCAACACAAATCAATA
>JAVQJF010050959.1:0-46624 GCA_036023855.1 Gadopsis marmoratus | reverse complement strand
TTTCACTGTGTGTGTGTGTTACCCTTTTTATCATCATTACCTCACGCACTTCACCAGCATCTCTCATCTTTTCCTGTCTCCTTCCTCTTTTTTAGACTTAATCTTTAACCCTTCATTCTTTTTAACCTTTCAGTCGTATGTCTTCCTCAGTCTTTACCTAGCACATCACCGCCTTCTGTTTGACACCTAGTTTGTGTTTCACTTTGCTCACATTGCCACCCTTCTTTCACAGCTCCCTGTCACATCTCTCTTACTATGCACATTATAGCTCTGGTTAGTTGGGTTGTCTGTGGATTTGATTAGTGTAGTTTGTTGCATAGTGCAGGATTATCTGTGAGTGCATTCATTTAATCTCCTTCCCTGCAGCACCGGCATCCATCTATTCTATACCATACTAATCTTTGATTGATTTTCAGAAGCTTTTTATTTATTATCACTTCATACCTGGGCTGATGATAGAGTAGAGGAGTAGAGTGTCTCAGTTTTCTTGTTTCTGGGCCCCAGTTGGACAGACAATAAATTATTTGCCTCTGTACACAGCTGTTTTGTTTTTCCACCTTATTTTTTAAAATGTATATATTAAGAAAAGTACATGTGTCCTTTGCCGTGTATCTGTATTTAAATGATTAACAGACATGCTGTTGAGTGACAGCGTTGTGCAGTATGAAGTAGATCCTTTGAGGCGAAATAAATGAGGCTCAAATGGTTGAAAGCACTCAAAGTCTAGGGTTGGGCAACACTGTATAATGACAGGTCCCAGTTGGCTTGCTTTGAAATGCAGCGAACCACCAGTTCCTTTCTTTGTTGTGGACAAAAACAGTGAGTTATAACTTATTCATGCACTCCCTTCTTTTTCATACAGAATTTTCAAGAAGTCTGCTACCTCGTCCCAGGCGACTACTGTTATTGGTCAATCCCTTCAGTGGGAGAGGCCAGGCGATGCAGTGGTGTCAGACCCACATCCTGCCAATGATCAGAGAGGCCAACATCAGCTACAACCTTATCCAGACAGGTAACACATAAAGGTCAAAGGCAACCTCATGACGCAGACAATACCTTTACAAAAACATACATGTATAACAGGTGTTAACGTAATTCTTCTGTCTCAGAGCGTCAGAACCATGCCAGAGAGCTTATCAGAGAGATTTTGCTCCCAGAGTGGGATGGCATCATCATTGTTTCTGGAGATGGCCTCCTGCATGAGGTGTGCAATGCTTTTGTTGGAGGGCTAAGCATGATGGAATTTAGGGGTATGTTGAGGCAGGAAATATATATATGTGTGTATATATATATATATATATATATATATACCAATGTGATTTTTGTGTTGTGTTCCCGTAGGTAATTAATGGGCTGATGGAGCGTCCTGACTGGGAACAAGCAATAAAAACACCTGTCGGCATTCTGCCCTGTGGCTCTGGGAATGCACTGGCTGGCTCCATCAACCACAATGCAGGGTAAGCATGTACCTCATTCATATCTGCAAAGGTGAGAACTCCATTCATCTATCCATCGATTTTCCACGGTCGAAAGCCTTCTCCAAGTCAATATAACACATGTAGACTGGATGGGAAACTGCCATGAACCCCTCAGCAGCCCTCCGAGGGTAAAGAGCTGGTCCACTGTGTCCAGCTCCCAGGGTCACAGAGCACAAACCCCCTCCACCTAGACAAACAATCAGCTGTGTGGACACAAGAAGTGGTAATTAAGGATAATTTAAGACAAAAGCCTTATTTATATCATATCTTTTCTCCTGCATTTTCTTCTTAGCTTGTATCCTGTTTGCTGATAATCTGTGCTTTTAAGATCAGTGTTTTACACCACCTGATATTTAAAATCTCATATTACACTTTTGACATCTTGCAAAGTAGCTGTTTGTATGTTCAGTTTCCAATGCCTAAAGGTTACTCTTATCAACTAGAACAAACTAGCATAAATAGAGGTTCAGAGTTCATGAATATGTGGATTTATTTGATTTTAATGACACAAATTCAGATTAACCTAGTTCCAAAGTCCCATGTTGTGGTGTCTTATCTTTAAACAAAAGAGCACAATGATGCTGTTTTTGTCATCACCTGGTTATCTAGAGCTAGATATCTCTGAATAGTGGAAGTACTCTGTATTGACCTGCTTTTTATACCGTTCTCTTATCTGTACTGACGGCAGGTGTTGTTTTGTACATCTCCCTCAGGTATGACATGTGCCTTCGAGAGCCCCTCCTTTTGAACTGCTGCTTTTTGCTCTGTCGAGGCGGTGTCCGACCCATGGACGTGGTCTCTGTGACAACAAGCCCTTCTCCCTCTAACAACAGTTATACTGCAGCACCCAGGAGACTGTTTTCTTTCCTTTCTGTTGCCTGGGGCTTTGTGTCTGATGTGGACATTGAGAGTGAGAGGTGGGTGTGTAATTGCTTAGACTATTATAACATCCACTGTTGGCTTTGTTCATATTGTTCATCTAAATTTAATTCTCCTGCGACTTCACTTAGTTTCATTACAAAAGATTATTTTACTTGACATTTTTCCTTATTCCAGGTATCGTGGTCTGGGCTCAGCTCGCTTTACCCTGGGCACCCTTGTGCGCATAGCTTCTCTTCGATCCTACAAAGGTCGTCTGTCCTACCTGCCTCCCTCTATATGTACCACATCACCAGATGCCACACCTCCTCCGCCAAGAAGACCCCTCTCCCGCAGTATCACAGAAGGCCTGGAGGGCTTCTGTCGAACGCCCATCCATCGCACCTGCTCTGACATGGGCATCAGTGAACAGAGGAGCCTGCGTAGGGGTGAGGGAGAGAGGGAAAAAGAGGAGAGGCAGAGAGAAAGGGAGAGGAGGAGGGAGAGGGCTAGGGGAGGAGGAACTGGTGTGGTGAGGGCAAGCAGCCTGGCGGAGGACAGAGAGAGGGAGGGGGAGGTGGAGATGGAAGCAGAGGAGGAAAGGTCAGGGACATGTTCGGAGAGATCGGGGATGAGTTCAGAATCAAATAAAAGGGATGAATGTAATATGAGAAGGGTAGAAAGATTGGCGGGGATCAAGGATGAAAGGGAAGATGAGGGAAGGGTAGAGCATGACTCCAGTGAGATGGAGGAGGAGGATAAGGGGAAGGATGGGGAAGGTAGTGGCGGTTCTGTAGAGGGTGAGGGAGTGTTGCATGCAAGAGAGCTGGGAGAGCGCTGTGGGGTAGACATGGGGCGAGAGGCAGATGAAGAGCCAGAGGGTTGTTTTCTTCAGGAAACCAGACAGGCACTAAGAAAGAATTCAGCCCCTTCAAGCCAGATAGCCAGCGCTCTCTTCAACCAGCCTCTCAGTCAGGAGGCTGATGCAGACTCTGGCTCTTCATACGGGGTAGAGGACATGGATCTGAATGGCGCCTACTACCAGAAAGAACCCTACCAACTGGACGTTGCTCGTGAGCGATCTCTCACCATCTCTTCTCCCTTTCGTCACTCTCCCTTTTCTTACAAGCCCAAGGCCCTGGACCAAAACCAGAACGCCTCCCGGCCGAGGCCCCTCTCCCTCCTCCAGCACTCTCACTCAAACTCCCTCCCCCCTAAACTCCCCTCCCTCTCCCTGTCTCTTTCTCCCACACCCCCATCTTCTCCTTCATGTGCCTCTCCACACTCCTCATCCTACCTCGTCCCCCGTCCTAACACCCCAAATTCCACCTCTCCCTCACCCTCTCTACGCACACCGTCCTCATCTTTTAACTTTGACATTGCCGAGCCAGCAGGACCCCAAAGGAACCATCCTTTCGTCTCGCTGCCTTTTAGTCTCCCTAGGGATGACTTGTTACCCCCCCTCGACCAACCCCTTCCCACCAGAGACTGGGTCACGATTGAAGGGGACTTTGTCCTGGCCTTGGCACTTTATCAGACCCACCTCGGGGCTGATCTTCATGCTGCACCCCAGGCCAGGTTTGACGATGGGCTGATCCACCTGACCTTTGTGCGTTCAGGGATCTCCAGAGCCACTCTGCTGAGACTGTTCTTTGCCATGGAAAGAGGAACCCACCAGTCCGTCAGCTCACCGTATGTGAGCCATGTTACCTGCAGGGCCTTCAGGCTGCAGCCTCTGTCTACACGGGGGACACTCACTGTGGATGGAGAACTAGTGCCCTATGGGCCACTTCAAGCGCAGGTCAGAAAGAGGGAAGATGGTGCTTGGTACTGAATGTAATTGTCGTTTGCTGTAATCTGAGTGTAGTAACTGTAGGTGATTGGATAGGGAATGCCACTTCAGTTAGGAATTGTTATTCCCTCTAGATCCACTCTTCAGTACATGAAACGCATGCTCATGTAACTATTATAGGTTTGTAGAGCTGTGCCAGGTATTAGCAGGTATTTGTATTTTATAAGCATTCAATGATTAATTAATTGTTAATCATTCACATGGTTGCCAATGACACGTGATTAAGGAGGAGTGTTTTATCTTTAGCAAATGTACCGTAAGCTTCTACAGTACTAAGTAGTATTTATGTTGTGGAATTATGTTGATGAGTTACTGTGAGTTGGTAGTAATGATTTTTTCCTCGATATTTCCCAGGTTCATCCTTCCATGGCTCGCCTCATCGTTGGTGACTCGGGAGTCAAGATTACCAGATTCTAATCAGGGGTTGGTTGAGCTTGGATTATGTAATCTCTGTTGCCATCAATACTCTGAAGGGGGGTGGGGGGTATCTGAGAGCCTTAGAATAGCCTGAATTGCAGAAACTGCTTTTCTAGGATTTAATGAAGGGGATAACCCACCGGGCCACGCATCATTGGAGCATGACTCCAGGGATTAATAGCAAATTTGAAAATGGATGAAAAATGCGCCTCATTGCACAGCTGTTGGATTACACACCACGTAAACTGAGAAGCATGGAAACTGCACAGCCTGGGATAACAATGCATGTGTTGGATGTATACATGCAGAGAAGCACTACCTGATTGTTGCCTTTCAATGGGATGAAAAGAAATCAGATTACGTTCAGTAGAGTTCTTCTTAAACATGAAATAATATAAAAATACATTGAGATTCACTTCCCCACCCCAACACCCTCTATCTTCACCCAATGTTCAAATGTTTGAGTATAAATGCTTCTGTCCCTGAAAAGGAATGCCTTATCTGGCACGGATAGTACAGTTTTACCTTTGCCCTTTCTTCCTTATAGAAGAAACACAAATCTTCTTAATCTCAATCCAACTATCAGAGTGTCCGTCCACTACATAAAAACAACAGACAGGTACACCACCTACCTACTGTTATCTTTGAGCAGCCTACTCTCCACTGTTGTAAGCACGAGTGGAGAAAAATGTGTACACTTTAATGGCAAATTTGTTCATGCAAGTGACTCAACGTAGAGCAATGGAACCATTGAACGGTGACCATTACTGACATTTTTACATAATCTGCCTGTTTTTCTTAGCCAGTGGATGCGTGATGATGATGTCAGTGATATCAGACTTTGCACTGAACATAAAAATGTCTGAACAAAGAAAGCATCGTAGTCAGTGGTTTTAGACTGTTTTCAAGAAGTGTTTCAGAATCACACACATTAGCCCTCAGCACTATTTTATGTCTAGAATATTTCACTATCTCCGAGTAATCATCTTTGGAAGCGTAGAGACATTACATGCCTCTGTTAAGCCGTACGTAGTGCATTTATTTTACACAATAACTGGAGTTGAAGCAGCACAGAAAATCAACACTAGAATGCATAATATCGTTTAGATACATCTACAGAGTAACACATACTCAGATGTTCTAGAAAGAAATGTAGACACTTTAAAATCCTTCTGTAGAGAGAAACAAGGGCACAACACTAAAATCCAGCAGCTCTGTGTTTGTGTGTCACATCAGACCTTTGATCAAAAGATAAATCTGATGGAGATAAAAACAAATTTCACTGAGAAATTATCTCAATCTGTTGAAGGAAGTGATAGTTTTAAAAATTTAAATATCTTGAGAACTGAAGTACATGATGTGACCATGGAGCCCTACTAGGACTTGTTGTGTTTTATAAATTCATTTTTTAAATGTTATAATAAAACCTGCTGATATACTTGGTCTGGACAAAGGATAAATCATTAGCATGTGCATTGTATCAATCAATAAGATCATGTGCCGACTGCTTGGGTTATTGTCATCATACTGTATGTCTTGATCATGCCTAGACAAATTAATGCCTTTGTATAATAAGCCTGTAAGGTTGTGGTTGTTGATCATGAACTGTTCAAAGCAGACTGCTGAAAATGGAGTAAAACTCTTTGCTCACCAGGCTGTTAATTTCCTTCTTGGTTCTTTTTGTTTGTTTTTTTTGCCTTTGAGTGCACAATGCAGCTAGTCTACCACAATTACACTGTGCTTACACAGCTAAAGAATGTGATTACAATATTTTGAGTCTAGGCTTGTAATAGTACCAAATAAAAGAATCTACATACACTTTCAATGGAGTTTTTGCCAAAAATGTTTACTCTCAATGTTTAAGAGATTAGTTTTGACAGTTTACCTTTACCATAGCTCAGACCATGGTGTTATAGACCAATTTGATGTGAAAGTGTCAGGGTAAAACCCCTCAATTGATAATGGCATTTCGATTTGTAGTGGACTGCCTGTCATGAAATTGTAATTATTAGTTGAATTTTGAAAATATATACATATACAATGTACAGTTAATAGTTATATATGGTTTTGAATAAATGTAACTTCATAAGTTTGTCTGGAGCAAATGTACTGTACTTTTGTCACACCAATGTGTCTAGTTATTTTTTATAAAATAGTCAAGTGTTCACGTGATAACAAGAGATGAAAGTTGTTTTTATCAGCAGCATTCCTGTGATATCTAATGGCATTGTTTAAACTACTGCCTATAGATGAACTCTCAGTCACAGTATACTAATTAACAAAAGAGATAAATAAACAGTTCTGGTGAATTGTTCCCTCCCCTTTTCATTTAAGCATTTATAGTGTCTCTTTCTTGTAAATGATAGATTTCTAGAAATTTGTTTTGAATACACGTGTGCCATTTGATCAAAGCTTTTAGCCAAAGGCGTTAATACATTTTACATCTAATCCCTGACCAAGGCAGTGTTGATATGAAAAAATGTGCAGGCAACTTAAAACAAACCAACAACCTCTAAAGATGTTCTCCTTGAAAGCTCTAAGAATATACAATACAAATAAACAGTAGTTATTGTGTAGATATGCTCTCATCTACTGTATCACCATTTAGGGAACTTTACTAGTGATTTAGATTTAGGTGAAAATTTAAATCACCACATCTACCATTCCATGAACTGAGCAAAATTAGCCGCTGATGAAGACAATCTCCAGCACCATAACAGCTAGTAAACAGATATTGTGCTAAGATCGATTTGTCAAATAGATTTGCAAGCCTTAGGTCTCCCTGCATGTATCACTTTCCTTTTGGACCTTTGTATTTCATGTCTTTGCATTAAATAGCCCCATTCTAAAATGACTATTTTTATATATACAGCTAAATCTAATTTAGTAAAAGATGAATAAAATGTCTATATCTTTATTAAAATATCTTCTTAGTGCCCCTTAAGAGAGGTGTGCAGCTGGAAACATTCAGGCACTCCAGAGAATTTGTTACAAAATCTAAAGGACTTAGTGTTACAAATGTATTTTTAAAGTCTGTACCCCTCTACCTCCAAGCAGAGTGAGAAATGTTTGTGGAGAGCATAGAGCCTAGTGAAATAATATATGTATTAATTAAAGTATCATGAAATAAATCAGTTAGCAAACACTAATCTATCGCTGTTTAACCATATACCTGTAGACCGACTGCCCTTTATGTATGTCAAACTTCATCTTTGAGTCCATTACTAATTATAAGGAATTGTATTTTGAAAAACAACTGACCGGATGTAGACTTCTCGAAACTCTGACACCGCTTCCGGTGTCGCCACCTTCTTTGTCTCCGGCCCAACATTTCGACACCTGGGGTTGTCTATTTTTTCCCTTTAGTTTTGAGGATATATTTACACATATATCCTTATTTTTTTTAAGTTGAATGACAGTCGACTCTGAAATATTTATGCCTAAAAGTAAAGCGCCAAAAATGGATGACCTGGACTACAGTAAGTGGGCTTACTAATTAGTTATTTGCATAGTAGGCTATCGCTAGCTAACGTTGAATATCTAAATGAAAATGACGAAGGGGTACCATGGTCTATGGTCAACGATTTTGCCCTCTTTTCCGAAACGCATGCGTGTACATTTTTAACCATATATTGGTTAAAATTAGCCTCAAATATGCATTAGCTTAGCCAACTAAATATTGATTATTTCACTGTGTGCTCGGAGCTAACGTTTCATCTAGCGTAGGTGGCCATTTAACACCTGAGCCTCCAAGCTACACAAGGGCTTGTTAAAATTGGACATTGCTTATACTATTAAAGCCGTCCGCCTCCTGTTATCAGTACCCAGGCTTCTGGAGAATCAGCTCGTTCAGTAGGTCCAGACTGTGGGCGTAGCTGGTTGTGTTTCACAGCAGCTGTTTGTTTTGCAGAGTAAACACACTGGTCTGTGATGCTTTGGGTGCTGCCAACCACCGCTGATCACAAGCTGCTACTTTGAGCTCTAGATCTGGGTGGATTGGACAAAATAAATCATCACGATATTTTGTGCCAAGTCCAGACACCACACACAGTTAACAGTTCATTGGGTACACCAACTAAAGATATTAACAACCCTGCAATACACCTCATCTTCAGGGAAGTTATGTTTTTGTTAAAACTGTTTAGAGAGCTCTTGATTTGAAAATGCTTGCCATGGTTTGTAGGCTATAGTTGTTCTGCTCAATTGCAATGCTTTTTGTTTTGACATGTTTATAATATACAGGAAATTCCTGTGTAATACACCACCACAAAGGTGACTAAATCTACAACAAAAACTGAATATTGCAACATTTATTAATGTAGAATTTAGTACAGTGCTGACGCATAAGACTGCCTTAGTTTTAGCGAGGTGTAAACTGGCAGCTGGGTATACAAGTCCATCTAAATGTATTTGCTCTTTCAGAACCTGTTTACACGCCAGCACTTTTTAGAAACGTAATTTGATATGTTGACTAAATGGGTAGTGTCAGGTTTTGGCAAATATCTTTGTTTAAAAAGTGTGTAACTCATCTGTAACAGCCTTCAAAACCATGAAAAACAAATATGATTTTTAAGATGCCTGGTTACTATGATGTTGATGTGTCACCCCACCCTCCATTTTAATGCCGTCTTTAGCTACATCCTTTAAAACTGTTTTGATAGAATTTCTTTTGTCAAGGATGTCATGCCATGGAAATGACACAAATTGTACTTTACCGTTTTGCCAATATCAGCAAAATAAATTGATGTTTTGCCTGCATAGCACTGTGTCACACCAGCCTGTCAGGAGATCTGTGGTTCAGTCCACATCTAAAATGTTATCAAGTGAAGCATGCAGCAGTAACAAAATGGCCATCCAGTCTAAGTATCTCAGTACCTCACTTTGAACTCTTCATAGAGACTACTTCTTTAGTAGTAAGAAGTTGCAATGAAAACAGTTCACAGTGAGCAACACAAATAAAAATCAATTCACTCACTATTATATTGTGGTGACTGAAATGTCTGAGGGGATATCTCATCACCCAGAAAATATAAACAAATTGCTGGCTTGATACCATTAAAGATAAGCAAGAAAATATTGTTTTGTGATTTTGGTTAACCAAGCTTTAAACTAATCTGGGTGTTTCACCAGTGAGTGGCTGGAAGTGGCAATTAGAACTAAACCCTCGATGTTTCTCAATCTTAGTAGTTTATTTGTGGGAAGAATGTTTTAGACAGGCCTCTAGAAATTAAGTGGCTGTCTGACTCAAGGGTTTTACATTAGCCTTGTGCCTCTGTCTGTGTTGGTGTCAATTGAGTCCATGAAGTGTTTGTCTGTGTGCAACTCAGTCAGTGGGCAGTTAATGCTCTCATACATTATATTGCAGTGACAGATCCTGAGCCAGCTGATGGTCAGTATTTTTTCACAGATTGCACAAACGCGGTGCAGCAAGGAGACTTTAGTGGGTAGTCGAAGGGTAGGAGGGACAAAAAAGGGAGAAATTAATGCAAAATATGTGGAATAACTTTGATTTAAAAGCCTTTCTGTTCATAACAGAGAAAACAAAACACTCAAGCACCCTCACCCAGTGCCTTTCCATTGCATGTTTTATATTTCACTTTGCTAACTTCAGTTACTACTTTAACTATTCCACTCCTTCCCATTGTAAGATATTGATAGAAGTCATTAGAAGAATTAGTCACAACCAATTTGAGTAACAATGCAGTTCTCAAAATAGTTGTATTGGATGGGTTTTTAAGTTACTAATAAGTATGCCTTATAGGGTGTTTGGGCCCAGTTACCATTTGTTATATCTGCAGCAACAGCAGTAATGGAGTCATTCTTCTTTCTTCCCTTACAGTCCCAGTAGACCTGAGCCCAGAGGAGCGCTCTGAGCTGGAGGACATCCGCAGGAGGAAGGGCGTCTTGCTGCAGGAGATCCAGAGGCTTAGGGAGGAATTAAGAGAGGCAATTATGGAGGTGGAGGGACTGGAGACCAGCACAGAGGGCAGGTACGAATAAAATGAACAGTAACATTACCACTAAACTCTAAACAATATCTGATTTTTGCACAGGAAAAGGGACAGGAGTCTGCTTTGATCGCCACAGTGTGCACAGATTCATTCACCATTCCCCAATGCATCATCAGTGTTAGTTCAGTTTATCATCAGTTAGTCAACTGTATCATTTGTGATTGGCTGCATTTTTTGCATTATGTCTTATGTGTCACATTCTTCTGGTTTCGAACTTGTCATCCTCCCACTGTGTCGTCTTCTCTCTGTTGAGAACATTGTCAAACCAATGGTGTTTTCTCACACCACCACATTCAGCAGCAGTTTAACACCTTTTACAAACATGCCAGATTTGATTTCGTCCAGAGTTTGCTGCAGTCCTGGCTGCTGCATATTCACGTCTTTTCATCCATATTCATCTTTTTAATGCCTCATGTTATTGCACATACAAATGTAGTGGTTCTTTGGGCCCTTTATAGTGTTGTCATTGGTGGATATTTATTTTATCATTTTCATACTTTAGAATGGTCATGGTAATACATAATTTAGTTGTTGCTTATAGTTTTAACATTTTTTATTCACTACCCGATGTGATGTTATTTCAGCATTAGACAGTAAAATAAATTGAGATGGCGTGCAATTTATAACTGCTTGAAGTACAGCAATTTATTAATGTTAAAGTGTAATATTAAATTAAATTATTATGAGTTATTATTATAAATTTAATTATTATAAATTATTATTATGAAAGTATTGTAATGTTTTCTTGGGAGCGTTAGTGATTTAAAATTTGTAAGTTGGAGCTGTTATCATTATTGATAAGGAGAAGTGCTTTCTTCTTTACATTTGTCATTTTTGCTCTCCGCAGTAAAACTCTACAGAAAAGTAGGCATGTGGCAATGGGAAGGAAGAAATTCAACATGGACCCCAAAAAGGTAAAACTCTTCAACACTTGTACACGTCTACTCTGTCTTCACTCTGTCATAGCTGTGTGGTGACAGATTCTTCCTTTTCTCCGCAGGGCATTGTGTTTCTGGTGGAGAATGAGCTGCTCAGACACACTTCAGAGGACATTGCTCAGTTCCTCTACAAAGGAGAGGGCCTCAACAAGACTGCCATAGGGGATTACCTTGGAGAAAGGTGCATTGTCTCGAAATATCTAATATTCTGTTTCTCCTTTTGTATCAGCCATTTGTAACGGGTCTCTGTTGCTGTCCTGCAGGGATGACTTCAACATCAAAGTTCTTCAGGCCTTCGTTGACCTCCATGAGTTCACTGATCTCAACCTCGTCCAGGCCCTCAGGTAAACTGTGTCAGTTTGGCATGTTTTTTCTTTTGACCCAAGGACAAAATCTCTTGATCTCTTGTCCTGGCATTCACTGGTCAACAAGCCTTCTGAGCAATGGAAATTCCCACTCTCATTGTCACATCAGGGGAAAAAACTATGCAAGAGAACAGTAGTGACTGTATAACTCCTCCTTGATTGCAGAATTGGTTCTCTCTGAGTTGACCTAAATCTCGACCTGTTTTCTGCAGACAGTTCCTGTGGAGTTTCCGTTTGCCTGGTGAAGCCCAGAAGATAGACAGGATGATGGAGGCCTTTGCTCAAAGATACTGCCACTGCAACCCCGGCGTCTTCCAGAGCACTGGTAAACACATACACTCATAATTGCACTGCATTTATTATAGGGCCTAATGTACCTAATGTAGGAAGTTGTCACTTCTGTGTGCGGTTTGGAGCTGTCCCCTAAAATTAAGCTTTATTTTCCTACAATGATGGATCACAGGAAGGGGCACTTCCCAGAAGGTGTACACTCACACAAACAACGAGCCCCTTACTAGAAGTGACCGGACATTTAATCCCACAGAGTCTGCCAATTTGTAAACATTGCTCTTCAGTAAAACTATTTTTTGTTTTCATTAATATTTCCTTAAACTGTTTGAGATGAGGTATTTCAGCATTCCCACTCTTTCTTTTCAGCTCAAGTGATAGTTGAATTTTTGTATGTTTTTTGAATTGGGGTAATTGTATTTCTGATATAAAGGTACATTTGTTAAAATATAAATTTTAGTCTTTGTGCAGAACAAAACTCTATTCTCCTGCATGTCTCTCCTGTTTGCAGACACATGTTATGTGCTGTCATTTGCCATCATTATGCTGAACACAAGCCTCCATAACCCAAATGTGAGGGACAAACCTGGAGTGGACCGTTTCATCTCAATGAACCGAGGCATCAACGAGGGGGGAGACCTGCCTGAGGACCTGCTCAGGGTAAGATGAGCTTTACGTTGTTTTGTGCCCGTTAAAGTGAACCTAGTAAAGAGTGAGTTTATTTTGCTATCTTATCTGTTATTCCAGAATCTCTATGACAGCATTAAAAACGAGCCCTTTAAGATCCCAGAGGACGACGGCAACGATCTGACGCACACCTTCTTCAACCCGGACAGAGAGGGCTGGCTTCTTAAACTTGGTGAGATAATGCCAATGAGGCCTTTCTGCTTTTTTGTGGAATACTTCAACCCTACATGTGGGCATTAACTATTAAACAAATCCATTATGTCATTGTTACAGATGTGATGAGTGTAAAATTCCATTGAGAAAAGAAAGGGATGTGTTATGTATGCTACTGTACACTGTTGTCCTTATAAGGCTTTGTGCTATGATGAACCTGTCCTCCTGTCTCTGAGGATTGCTGGCTCTTTGTATCCACTTGAATTGTCAGCTCACAGTGTTGTGGCATTTGATCATTGCCATAACATGATTGTGAACAAGAGACTCACTTTCTTGCGTCATGGCAGTCTAAAAATCCGATTGTTTTCTTTTGCATGGCGGGGCCTATGATCTGTGTCACTAATATAATCTCCCTCTCTTTCTCTTCCTCCTCCCTGTTTATCTCTCTTTCTCTATTTGTCCTCTCTAAATCCTCTGATCCCCACTTGTCTCTGCTTCTTCCCTGCGATTTCCACCCTCTACTGCCGCTGCTTGTTTTCTCAGGAGGTATGTACTGACTGTTGTTGTAGACAAACATTAGCCACGTAGTTAGCTGTAAAGATATAGAGATTGTAGAGTAGTAACCATCAACTTTGACCCCCAAAGGAAAACTTTTTCCTCTTCTCTCACTCATCGACGTGACTCTGTTCTTGTGTTTCAGGGGGACGAGTGAAAACATGGAAACGGCGGTGGTTCATTCTCACAGACAACTGCCTTTATTACTTTGAATACACCACAGTAAGTCTTTGTCATCCTTGTAGCTTTTCTTAGAGAAGATCAATAGATCTGTGGGATTGTTGTGGCCATGTGTAGGGATATCAAGGCCAATGGAAAACATGGGCAATAATGCACTGTACCTGCCGGGAAGTTGTCCAGGTTACTGAACTAAAAGGATTAGATGCATAACTTAAAACTGGTTTGGTTGCCGACACACAATAAGAACAAAAGGAGCACCCTGGTAGCTGAGTGGTTACGCTGCAGGTTCATTTCCAGAGGACGACTTTGGTTGCATGTCATACCCCTCTCACTCTCCCCATTTCCTCTCTGTCTGCCATCTGATTAGGATCAGGAATTAACCTAGCCAGTAAGTTTAAAAAGTGAAACATTAAATCTACACATGATCACTTTACTGAAAAGCTATAAGTGATGCGCCTAATAACAAGATGATAGATTCTGTAACTCACCTTATTTTGATTATGAGTTGATTACTTTTTATGTGTAGAACACCTGGCATTAAAAACAGTTGCAGTTTTCCTCCACTTACAATAATGCAGAGTTTGGTTGAATTTCTGTTCATTCTTGCACTCTCAAATTCTCCTTGGGACTGATTAAACACATAAAACACAAAATAAAATCCTTCAAATATTGCATTAAGTCTTTAGGCACTCATCTGCTGTGATTGTGTGTTTCACTAACAGGATAAGGAACCGCGAGGTATCATTCCCTTGGAAAACCTTAGCATCCGTGAGGTAGAAGACCCAAGAAAACCTGTAAGTCTGCATTTTTGCTGTAATTGTCATGTGTGTAGTTTCACAATTTAGTGTGTGTATTGTGATTGTTGGTTCTTTGTCTTTCGCTCAACAGAACTGCTTTGAGCTGTACATCCCCAACAACCGTGGTCAGCTGATTAAGGCCTGTAAGACGGAGGCTGATGGCAGAGTAGTTGAAGGAAACCACAACGTGTACCGTATCTCTGCCCCAACACCTGAGGAGAAGGATGAATGGATCCACAGCATCAAGTATGCTAAAAAAAAAAAAAAAAAAAGAAGGGTAGTGGCCAAACACTAGGTAGCCTCTAGTTTAAGGGCCTAAGTTAATCTCCTAACTGCTGTCTGGATAGAACATTTACATTTTTGAATGTATATTTACACAATCCACCCCACTCAAAGTTTTTCTGTTTCACCTATTCAGATCTGCTGTCAGTGTTGATCCCTTCTACGAAATGCTTGCCGCCAGGAAGAAACGTATATCACTGAAGAAGAAGGAGGAACAGCCGTAGATTATTCCGTTCATTCTCTCCCTGTCCTCTTTTGTCCTCCTCATCTCTCCCTCCAACACTGGACACATGTTTTCATTCCTGCTCCTTACCCCTCTTTCCCTGTCCCCAAACGCATCCTCTCCTCGATATGAGGACTCTTTGCTGTCCTGTCTGCCAGACTCTTGAAAGCCACATTCAAAGTGAAGAGCTCACCCGCTGTGGCTGCCTCTTCTTATCTTACACTACTGCTGTTATATACAACCTGACACACTACAGCCAGAGAACACTGTGTGTCCCGTCTTCTCACCACATCCCTCTCTCATTCAGCATTTAAGTGAACTGTGAATTGTATCTTAGACCATTTTCACACTAGTGATTCCAAAAACATTTTTGTTTTCCTGTTTTGGAAACTTCTCAAAACCGAATGTGGACACATTTGCAGACGTTGGGAAAATGGAGGTGATCTCAGGCGTTTGTGCGTCTTAATTCATTTGTGAGGCTCTTCCTTTTTCCTTCTTCCCAGTTTCTCTGTAAACAACAGACAAAACTTTGAAAACAGCAGATAGTTGCTCGGCAGAAACCTAAAAGCTTTCCCAGCTGAAGCAGCTTGGTACATGCCTAATAGAAGACATTTTATTTTTCTCTATTTTGGCATTTCAATATCTACGGCGCACTTTTAGACCACTATCTGAAAATGTTTGTGTGCACCGAAATCATCTAACCAGGTATCTTTTTATATGTATCTACATTTTAGTGTGAATGTGATCTTATTTAGGGCGGCAAGCATCGTCAGTTCTTGTGAAGTCACATTTATTGATGCCTCCTAAAAAAGCAAACAAGAGAAATTGCCTTTCTTGATTGTGCTCACCCCAGACAAAATGTGAATTCACTTCTTGAACAACATGTTTTTCAGAGAGGATGGTGGAATCGGTAGACGCCAAATATGCAAAGAGAGCAGCAAACTTCAGGTTACTGAGATGTGCGCATTGCTTCCTATAGTACTCTTAATGGCTTAGGTACACATTACTACTGTCTACACCTAGATACTGTAACCTTTATGTAAGGATAATGTCACCGCTCGTTACTGTTTATATTGATACAAGATACACTACATCGCCATGTTGCTGTTGATTTTCAAATGTTGTCGGGTCTCTGAGGCGGAAAGGTTGCTTTACTTGCAGAATTAATGGAGACAAATACAAGCGGTTTCACTCCTTGATGATAGCTACTCGACAATATACACGTTTTTTAGCATGTTTCTTAACATGTCTGAGCAGAGTAAACCATAGTTCCAATCTGGAGGCTTGTTAGCAAATCCTCTCTAACACTGTAGTGAGTAACAATCGCCGTGTCCTCTCAGATGTAATGCTCTAGCATGCCACAGATAATTTTCTTCCTTTCAATACTCCGATGAACATCGCCATCTCTCTCAAGTAATATCTCTGTCAGACATTTAACTGCTAGAGCCTGGTCTGTCTGCTATGGTGAGTTTCAAGAAATCACAAAGGCAGCTCATTACAATGCATACTTTTTTTTGTAAATAGATGTTAGCATATTTGTTTACGACACACAGAAATTATTTAATTTATTCTTTATCTTTTGTTAAAATCTGATTTTTGTACGAGCTACTGTAGGACTGCATGTTGACAAACTGAGGCGTCAGTCGTAGGTACTGATGCATCGCTGACCATGCTAGTGCACTGATTTGAAAAGTGTTAGTTTTTCCTGTTGACTTGGAAAAATTGCATTTAATATGAAAGTTGATTTATGCATAAAGTAAATTGTCTTAATTAGGTTTTCCGAAAATAACAAGAAATTTACGAGCTGTTAAGTGGTCTGATTTTTCTCTTGACCACCCAGTTGGTTTTTTGAGTAAAACAGACGCCGTAAAGCACAAGCAGTAATCAATCTCACACTCTTAGACTACCGTCCAGGTTTTCGTTTAATTGGCTGCTCAGCGTCCACTTGAAGTGTGAGGAAGATATTAACAAACTGAAATTGAAATGTTCCATCATACCACAGTGATGAACCATGAAGAGACAATAAAAGAAGGAACACTAACAAAGCTTTGATTCATTATATGATAGTAAATTTATTCAGATGTAATGAATTGGTAACAAGTTTAGATTTGTGTCCAGTGATAGATTTGCTTGACATCCAGTTCATAAACTTATTTCTTGTAGTTTATTGGATTGGCATTTTTAGATGGTAGTGAAAATAATTGTCTACTGCACTTTATAAATTTTAGCATTTTGGAGATGATGCTGTTACTTTGATGGACTTTACTCTGTAGCACCCTCTACTGGTGATCCCACACTGCAATATGCTGAAGGATGAACCCTGAACTGTGTAGAAATGCTGTATTAATGCCACCGCCTGGTCAATTCCAGCTATAGCAGTAACAGTTTCTGACCAATGTGTACTGTATTTGTTGAGTTTCAGTTGTTCACCTGATAAAGATTTGTTTGAAGCTCAGTGGGGTTTTCTCTATGATCAGAACATGCAGACCTTGTTTTAAACACACAGCAAGTGATTAGTCCATTAAATACAGATCTGCAATTGCCTTTTACACCAACTTCATCAACCTGACAAAAGCCTAGCTTTATGTCTCCATGTTAGAGCTTCTACACCTTACATGGACTGGCTGTAGACTTAACTTTCTGGGTATTCTTGAAGTGCAAAGTTGCCAAAAAACAAAAACAGTTGGAACAACAAATGTTTCTATTAGAACAAAAGAATGAAAACTGAAATGATCAGACTGAAACTGGACCTCTGTTTCTGATTCCTTTGACCCCAGAGCCACCTCTTTTCAGAAAATGTGTTTATTTTGTATTAATTTATTTTTATTTACTGTGAGGTGAAGATGGATAGATCATCTGTAAATGTAGCAAAAGGAAAACCACTATACATTGGTGCCAGTAAACTACTGTGTAACAATAAAAGGTAAACAGAGATGATGGATTGCTGTATGTGATTTTGTCTCATATTTTAGCCATCAAGTCAACTTTATTATATTACCCAATATCACAAGTTACATATTTGCCTTGAGGGGCTTTACCATCTGTTCAGCACAGGACACCCTCTATCCTTAGACCCAGGTCGTTCCTTTCACCTTTATTTACACTGTTATAACATTTGAAAAAAAACCCACAATACACAAAGTCAAAGATCTAACTAAAATTCAGTGTTTTATATACAGTACAATAACAAATACAGTCATGGCCAGAACATTTCAGAGATTAAAAGTCACAGTGCAATCACTTGATTGCACAAAATACATCACTCAGATTTCAAAAGGAACCTAATTTATTGGAAACTAAAGTGATAAATGCAAACTGATACATCATAGCGTTTATAATAAAGTCTTCAAAAAGCATCTATAATAAACTTTTACTATTAGTTTAAAGTAGCACAGCTGGATTACAGTACCCTGTAATAGCATCCATGTAATAATTGTAAAATACTAAATTCTGCCTTTATTTCTCCCAAAATAAAATGTCAATCTATCTAGGATACATGCATTATTAAAAAGCATGACCAAAATCAATTATACATTTAATTTTCTTTGGTACTTTAGCTGTATCTCCCATAGAAACCTTGTTTAAAAAAAAAAAAAAGAGCATCTAGATTAGAAATTGATATCTCGGCACATTTCTATGAGTATCATTCAAACTAACAACATATAGTTTGTCACTTTACCGCAGCAGAGCCCATGTAAGGTCTGCTAACTTTATCCCAGACCCTACAGCATTAAGTCTTATTAACAATATGACAATATGTCACATACAGCACATGTCTGTTTCAAATAAAACACTAGTTCATGATTAAATTAGAGGCCAAAACCTAAGGACCAAGACCACTAAGTCCCTACACAGTATCTGTAAACACAGATTAAACTCATTTTTCTTTTTTAAGAAAAAGTCAACGATTAAGTTTAAAGAAAGGCATTGACTCTCAGTTGGTGCCACTGAGTGATCATACTGAAAAATAACTGAAAGTCAAAGGGACTTTTGTGTTATTCTTGCACCCTTTGAGATATGATAAATGTTCTCAGTATGTTCCAGGATATATCCTAGTTCTTCATCAGTGTTGCGGCCTTTCAGTGACAGGGGTCAAAGGGGTATTTGGAGACACCTCCATGAAGCTCCACCTCTGGCTCGGACCAAGCGATGACATCTCCTTTGAGGTGGCTGCCGCAGGAGGCCAGGCTGTAGATGTCACTGGCGGTCAGGACATGTGACCACATGTGCAGGTCCGACATCTCACCCACAAATGACTGAGTGGCATCAAAACGGCCTCCAAGAGTGTCCTGAAGAAGAGCGAACAAAATCATTGCTTTGTTTAGAAGATTATGTGAAATATGAAATGATATAGACAGTAAAATATAAAGCAAGTCAGTGGTACTGCTACTTATACAGTACAATGTGCATCTACTGAGAATTCATCTCTTTGTGTTTACCTGCTCCTGTCCCAGGATGAAGACCCCTCCAGGTTTGATAGGGTGCCAGGGTGAAAGATCTATCCCGGACCCCTTCTGCACTCCGTCCTGGTAGGCCTCCCACTGTCCGTCCCGCGTTGACCAAGTCACACACACGTGGTGCCACTTCCCATCACCCAGAGACAGGGGGAGCGTCACAGCCTGGGGACAGTGAACACGGTGAGATAATATAAATACACCCTGGGAATTAAACAGGGCAAATATCTTCTGCCTATTCTCAACTCATTAACTCAAACATGTAAGCCAGAATGAACCTCTAAAACACACTTAAATCCTGAATCTCACAAGTAAAGAATGGGCCCTCAGGCAGCCTGAAGCTGCAACCCTAGGAAAAATAAATGTCATGCTCAAGTACACTGCAACAGGGATCTCAACAGGCCTTGTCATACCGTTTAAGATGCCACACTTAAGATGTATTGAAGCTCTTTCTTTAGACAGCAGGTAAAGGCAGAGTCTTGGAGCTCAGCGGAAGATTATGTGTAATCTTTTAAAGCCCCTGACAACATGGCTTCAGATATTATATATAGCATTACTCTGTAACATTAAATATCCATCATTACAAACATAACAATCAAAATTAATAAATAATACTTCTACCGAGTTGTAACACTTATAAACTCCGTGGGGACTGCATGGGTGTTATTTGATCAGATTTTATTGATAGTGACAAAAACAACCAACAAACCGTCATGAGACTCTGAGTCAAATGTTGCCAAATCCTGATTGGTGTGCAGAAATATGTGACATCATCTCTCTTTTTTTTTTAATAGTTAGTCCCGCCCACTTCAAACAGGTGAGAAGCGCACAGAGATAAAAAGATAAAAACAGAAATATCTAATGTGAAACAACAAAAATCATGTAGGATCCTATCACTCGCAGTAAGATGCTGAATGAGAAAATTTGTTTTCAGGACCTTTGACAAAGTAACCACACGCTGAACTTAACTCACAGCGCTGCAGGGTTTCTATTTTTTCTCACCTTGTCATCGATCAGCAGCTCCATGGGGTTGTTCCCCCATTCGATGAGCACCAGCTCATTGGCCTGCCCAGGTGCAGAGTAAGAAAAGGGCGTCCCCAGGCCGGGCCCCGCGCCCGCATAGATCCAAAGACACAAAGTCAGAGCGAAGATCTCCTGCAGCAGAGTCCTCTTCACCCGCCCGTACATGTAGTTGGTTCTCATGGGAAAGCTGATCTGGAAGGCATCAGTACTCTGGGATTGCTTCCTGTTTGAACCTGTTTTTGAAGGAGAATAACATCATGTCAAAATAGTTTCATGACTGTAACAAGTCACGTCATTAAGGTCCATTTAGTAACTGCTCCGGGTCTGTAGCTTTCGATCATATCAAGCTTCCTCAGCAGAATGAGTTTGCCTAGTCATCATGAAATTGTATTGTAGATGTTCAAATTTAAATTTTTCTGAGTATTTTAAGTATCACATTGCATCCATGCAGGCAAATTAATATTATCACAAACGTCCATCTAGTAGCTGTGCTGGAGCTTTTGATTTTCAGATTGTTTTGTCAACAGCTGTTTTCAAGGTCAAGAATGAACTTTGAAGCTCTACATCACTCCTGTTTTGAATAAAAATTATAGTAGACAATGACAGAAAGAAACACGCACATTGGTTGCAAAAATGTGTCAGCGAAAATAGAGAATTTGCTTATGAAAGTAATAAACAAAAGATAACATCGGGTATTGTACTTTACTTTCTTCCACGTACTGCAGGTTCGTCCTTTCTTTTTGGAATAGAATACACTACTTACCCAACTTAAACCAAATGTTGCTTCATTAGTAGGACATTGACACAACTCACTGGCTGTTGTAAATGCATGTTATAAAGTTGCTACAGTGGTTGTGTACCTGCGAGCTGCAGCTGGTTGAGCATTGTTTCCAGTTTGTTTGAGTGGAAACCAGCATGTGACCCTGGTGTTCTGTTTCCTGTGTGTGGAACGTATGTGTGACTGTCTGCTTCATTACTGTGGTGGTCGTCATCATCATCATCATCATCATCATCATCATCATGGTCGCCATCTGCATCATGATGGTCATCATTATGGCCGTCATCGTGATGGTCATTTGGGTGTCCGTCGTCGGGATCATCATCACGATGCTCTCCGTTGTCTCTGTCAGTGCTCTCGTCATCATCATCGTCGTGGTCTGGGCTGCTGAGGGCGGCAGTGCGGTGGTGCAGCTGCTGCTCCAGTGTGCTGATCTTCCTCTGAAGAAGCTCCTTCAGAGAACTGGAGTAGGCCATCGATGTGTTCCTCTTCTGTTGAGGGAGGTGAAAAACACACAGGTGAAGACTTCATAACAAGTATTTACACCCGAGGACAAAGGCATCAGTGGTGCTTTGAGATAAACACAAACTGGCCTCAAGGAATTGTGAGCATCTGCTGACCTGTCACTTACAAGTCCCAGAGAGTGCCTCTTTTGCACTTCTTAAGTTCATTAATAATCTTGTGACATCAGGTATGCTGTTGGTCTGTCCCTCTCACATTCATTATTCCTTCCTGTATCTGTTTCTCTTCCTCTACCTCAGATAATCCAGGCATTGTCCTGGTGCGTGCCCTGATTACCAGTCTGTCAATGGAGATCACGATAATTACTGCTGATGTTAGACCCGTGCCCCCCCAACCCACACCTCTACACACTCCACAGCTCCTGATCACAACCCAACGAGGAGAGACAGCAGCAAAGCACAGATAAATGTACCAAGAGAGTAAAAACTGAAACAAAGAAATACCAAAACTCCAATGTAACCTCGCATCAGTGACGTCCACCTCTGAGCCTGTTGCTGCTCTGAGTTGCCTACTGAGGGACGTCAGAGGGACTCTCTTGCCATTGTACAGTGGCTTTATGGGATTAAGTCATTCACTGTTCCTTTGTCTAAAACTACTTGGCGGACATACTGCTCTGGGACTTGATAGAAGGAATTCCACAAACAATCCAGTGATGACAGCATTAATGTGTCCAAACAGGAAAAGCCATATATGGGCACAAGCCACAAGTTTCCTCATGGTGCTGCTCACCTGCAGGTTGTCCAGCCTCTCCTTCAGCGCCTGCAGCATCCTCTCCATCTGCTCCGGTGATGACGTAATGTCCCCTGGTGTCACATGTTTATCTTTCCCCTGGTTGTTGCCGTGGTGCCCTCCCTCAGATCCTTGCCCCCCCACATAGGGGTAGTGTGGCGAGTCCGGTATGAGCTTGCTGTTTCCATGGTGACCCTGGTGGTTGCTATAGTGCCCGTTGTCAGTGTACCTGTGATGGCTGGCCTCCCCTGCGTGATGGGAATGTGAGGTTGTGCCGTGGTTCTCGTCGTGAGGTGTCATCCCTCGTCCGAGGCCCTCGCACAGGGTGAGCTTGGCTGTCAACTCTCTAATGGTCTCCCTCTGGTCCAGGATGGTCTCTTTCTGCTGGACAAGGCTCTCCCTGAGGTGGAGGATTGTGGCTTTGGCTTCTTCGCTCGCCCCCCACCAGCCAGCAGGAGGTGCACTTTGATGGCTTGGTCCGCTGGGCCCTGCTGCCCCTGCGCCTGGACCTGCTGCAGGGAAGCAGGCAGGGTCTGCATCCGCGGGAATAGGGGTGCAAACAAAGCGTGGGTGGGATCCATAGTCATAGAAAGACCCTGAACTGGCACATGCAGGGCGGAGGAGGAGTGAAAGTAAAGACAACAAAATGGGAACAAGCAACAGGTGTAGAGACTGAGAGTTCCTCATGATCTCCATCTACAGCGCAGCCAGTAAGACTAAGGAGCTTGACTTCACTTCAAAATGTGTGATGCCAATTGACGAAAAGGTTGTGTCGACTTCCTTGTTGTTGTAAAGGAGACATCAGGGAGCACGACAACAAAGATCTCCATCCACAAAGTATCCACTTATCTGTGAGGAACAAATACTAAATGTGATCTTCTTTGTCACACGACAAAATATATTTTATTCTGGATGTCGCCTTGTCTCTCTCGCTCTCTCTCTCTCCCTGTCACTGAAGAATGTAATAGACCTGTAAAACAAAACATCAGATTTTAGATAAAGCTCATTTAGTAGCATCCACAGAGGGTGGACTCAAAAATACAGTCACCTGTATAGTAAGATAATTCAGCTTTTTGTTGTTTGTACGCCATGTCGGCGGAATGTTGATTCAGCTCTAATCCTGATTTTAAGGCTGCCTTTTGTGGTGGTTGTGTTGTCTTGCAACATTTTGTCCCCGTACTGTATATTTGTATCAGGTAAACAGACATGAGTTAAAAATGCCTGTTTTTGATTTTTGCTTTTCTAGTTAAGAGTAAATTTCCATGAACAGAAACGACAGTGAGAAGAGGCACTTTTGGTCTTCAGGTCTCAGTAGGATGTGATGGTGGAGCTGCAGTCTGTCTGACCAGTAACCTTACATGGTGTATGCACGTGCCAACATAACCAGAGCTTGTCCAGATGATGATTAGTCCAAATCAGAGGTGTTACATCCTGAAAGGACTGTACGACGAGACTTTTGTTGCTTTTGACTTATTGGAAGCCCACAGGAAGAGCAACAAACAGATCCATTCAATCTTTTAGAGTTGAATTTGATGGTTTTTTTAAGTCTTCGACCTGGTGGATGATAATAAAACGCAGTATAGGGGACTAGTAGTGAAGAAGAGCATGGATACATTTCTAAATATTTATGGAAATAATACTTTGTTTAAAACCTGGATCCCTAATTGATCTCTCGACATAACGCTGAGTCCGTGTAGATTCATATTATATTGTCTGTGTCTTTATCACAAAGGCTGACCTCTCTGAATACTATAACATGTCCTTCATTATACAGGGTCGACATTTTGAAATGGCACGCACGTGATGTGGCAGCTAAATCTCACTGGCCACCTGTTGCTCGCAGTGACCAGCCTCTACAATGTGTGCGTGTTTGTGTTGATAGGTCATACATGATTCACTGTATTTTATTAATAAGAAAACAGAGTGAACACAAACATACATATATAGTCTGTTGCATGACAAAGATGTCTGCCTTAGAGATTATTTATGGAGCTTGATTTTTAATTGAGAATCATCTTTGTAATAATGTCCTTATCATTATAAAGGGGAAACAACCTTTGAGATAAGACATGCTCTGTCTCTGCAGATACTGTTGTGACTTACGGGGCTTAGAGGAGAGACAGATGGTTGAGGTTCAGAACCGTGTCACACCCAGTCTCCACAGTTTAGCCCCACATTTATTACCACCCACAGGTCAGTCAATTAACCTAATTGTAAGCAGTTGTTGTGCTACCTTAGTCAGAGATAAGCAGGCTTGCATGCTTCTCTGTGTGTGTGTTTGGGGGGGGGTTGTGTAATCCATGGCGAACATTGGGGTCGTGCACCATATGGTGAAGGTGGATCTTTAAGTAGTGCGATTAGTGCCATATTAAAAACTGACAACTGCCGTTAGACCTGCGATTAAAAAACAGTTGACTCTGACTAAATGAAGCAGTTTCTAAGCAAACAGATTTGTTCCAGACAAAGAATGGAAACTATAATCATCCCGGTGCATTACAAGATCAGTGTCAACATCATTTTCTCTGGCAGGTGGTTCCTCCACAAATTGCTGAGACAAAAAATGTATAAAGGTCTTCATCAGTGTAAATCCCATGCAGTTGCATTTTAAATTCACACTGCTGGTGCTCCATACACTTGTACACTAATCTCTCTCATGTCTAGTGTTTAATGATTAAAATACCTTTTTACTATAACGTGTGTGATGCCAAAACAACAGAGTCGTTCCATATAGGTTCTCTTTTCATCACTGTTATATAGTATTTTATATTTTGCATGTTTTTTTATGTATTAAATAATATATCAATCTAGTTGGTGCATGTTCAAAAAAACCCAACAACAAGGAATAACGCATGATGCAGCTTTAATTATCAGGAAACCAGTTTTAAATGTACTTTTTTTTTAATTTAACATTAGTTGTCACATTGTCCATTTTGGGTAAAAGCACAGGCTTTTTAGAAAATGTTTGCACTTGGTGAGACTGTTGTCCCATCTACTTACACTCTAGTTACATCGTCATGGCCAGCTACACATATTAGGACAGTTAGTGAAAAATGGATTTTCTGATTTACTTTTTATTGCCCTTATTTGGAATCTAACCAACTCTGCAGCCTGTTTCTTACACATCCATTAAATATAATATGTTATATTGTAATTATTTCAGCTATTTATGCTTCAGTTAAGTTGTTTAAGGTCACTTAATTTTCCTTTGAAACTAAAGAAAACACCACATTTTGCGAAAATCAAAAGATTTATAAATCTAACCACGTCTTTTTGGAAAATGTTTTGTTGAATGCAGTTCAGTCAGATGTGACAGGTAAACACGTCACTGGGGAAACCTCAACTTCCTTGAGCTTCCTTGAGCAGTTACATGCTGCTAAAGGCAAAGAAACAACAATGAATAATTAAAAATAAAAAGTAAAAAACTTTCAGTAACTGACATCAACACTCCCCCAAAACATGTTACTAGCTTTCTAGCAGCTAGCAGCTTAAGCTGTTTCAAATACAAAGCCAACATTGATTCATGTCATATTTTAATAATCACCTAATTATTATTTTTAACAAAACAAAATTCGTTCTTGACTGTGAAACAAAGGTGATGTTTCATTGCCTCTAAATGATAAAGGGTAAATACAGAGTCACATATGGCTCTGAACTGGCCTCTTTGTTACATCTCATTGAAACAGTTAATGTAAGACAATATTAACACAGCGTCAAATAAACACTGGAAAAGCATCCTTACCTTGGAGTCCCTGTGAGAGCAGTTTGTGTAGCCGCACTGTGAACTTGCAGCGAGTTTGTCTGCCTCACACACTAATGAGATTGAGAGAGATTTACTCCAGAGGAGAGCTCAACGCTTTCTGTCCCTCCTTCATTCTCTCTACCTCTTTTCTCTCCTCCCCTCCTTCAGCTTTGTTGTGTCTTTCTTGGAAGACCACACCTCTTTTCCTGTTAGACTCCTTTGACTTTATTTGGCATCTTACTCACTGCTCCACCATCTTTATTGTAATCCACCGTTTGTTTTATTCTGGAAAGGTGATGACTGATTTTATACGTGGGTCGTTGATAACACTATCATCCTCTGACATCCTACATAAACACTTTTTTTCCCCTGAAATTTGGACCTCTGATTTGCAGTTATCCTCTCTAACGGGACGCAAGCATTGGCTCCTCCAGTACAATGTCACACAGCTCACCTAGATCTCATCACGGGATTAATTGACCTGATTCATTCCTCGTCTCTTCCATTCTGACTGACAGCCACGGCAGAAGCGGCGAGACGGCAGATGGCTCCTTTAAGGTCAAAGAAAATCACAACACGCACACAAACACACAAACAATGGAGCCAGCATGTTGATGACAGGATCAGACACTTATGCCCACATCAGGTCCAGATGCACTGGCATATAGCGGGCACCACCACTGTACCTTGTCAGGCCTCTGGGTATCTGATTAATGTCTAATTTAACCCCCTGACATGTCAACATAATTGGTAGCACAATTCAAGGCATGGTCATTTTTATAAGATAAGTACTGGGATAATAAAACAGGAGAACCATAGTCATTTAATATCTTAAGAGTTCTATTTCTTCATTATCTCAAAAGTGCTGGCAGTGTTTTATTAGATCTGCCAGTAGAAATAAAAACATAGTAAGTAGACACTTTTTTTCATCAAACCTTTTCTACTTGACAGCTAGTAATCCAACTAACAATCAGAGCAGTTAGACAAAAGTACAGTTGAACTAAACCAGCCTGATAACAAGAGATGTCCTTTCAGTTAATTTGACGTGGTGAGCATTGAGGATTAAATGAGTGGATACGGTCAGGAGTCAAAGTTCATCTCCTGGCTCTGTGACTCGAACTCTGTCTGCCTTCTAATGTATAATTACATCTTAAGTGCCAGAGCTGAAGTGTCTGAACGGGGATGTGAATGCTGTGGACGAATACTTTGGCTTAAAAAGTCTGTTAAAACCATTCATTTAATCTTTATATTGTCTGTAATATTTATCAAACAAAACTCGTATTATAGTGTCATGTTTTTGTAGCAATGGGAAATGTCAAAGTGCATAAAACCTGACTTGTTTAAATTGTTGAAATATTCAGTGTTGATGATCTGTCTTGCAAGGACACACACACATTATGGCCCTCTCAGCATAGCCCACCATAGAATGTACTTTCTGTCATTCATTGAACAATAAGTAACGCTATTGTTTCCTATTTTGGTGTGCCTTTCATACAGATCTTACTAATCTTATCCTGTATCTGGGCACCCTGGTGCCGTCGGGGTTAAAGGAACTAACATCTCATTTCATGTCATCTCACTACTTCCAACTATCCAATAAAAGCATATTAAATGCCCCAAAATCATTATTTAAAAGAAGCTCTTTACTCAGTGTGTTTGATGCACTGCAGTTAACACGAACAGAAAAGAGCAAGCACTCAGCTGCATCCTTTAATGTCATAGGAAGATTAATTAAAGAGAAGTAAACAGGCAATACTGTAACAGCAGTACTATTATGTACGAGATTACACTGAATGTACAAAGCATTACCAAGCATTTTTGTACAATCCTCACCTCAGTTCTCCAGAATTATTCTTTAACTCACCTTTAGGCTACATCTCCTCATTTGTCACTTAGTGTTTAATGAAGTAAATCAATAAGGGACAAAGGCTTTAAATGGATTTAGCTCATCGGTGCACTTCCAGAAGAGAGTAAAGTAAAGTGTTGTAAAGTACTTGTGCTTTCAGAACTTACATATTTTTCACGAATGTCTTGGACTGATTTGACCTCTCAAAGAGCGTGTGGCTGCACTGATGTGAGCTTTGACACCTGTCTTTGTCTCCTGCGCAGGACATTTGTCTGAGACACTATTTGTATGTGACACAGTTGGACACGGCCCAAAGAAAAGCCCAAAGCAAAGATCAGCTGAGTGATCTATATTCAGGCAACACCTGACCTGGTTCCGCTTTGCCGGTGTGTCCAATGAAACACTTTGTGATAACATGAAGGTGGATGTACAAATCATCTTTATTGTTTTAGTAGGTCAGTTGGAGCTGAGTTCTCCTGTCTGTCAGTGTCCTTAGCGCTTGTGAATTAGGCCCAGAGGAAGCGAGCCGACACAAACAGCTTTACGGCTCAGGTCCAAGGACACGAGACCACAGACGCTCCAATGTTCCTCTTAACACTGAAGCAAGTGACCCAGAACCCCGCCACGCACACTCGCCCTGCCATGGCTGGCAAACTAAGTGGAGGCGGACAAAGATGCCGTCTTGTCGTTTGAACGGAGATATGGTCCTGGACAGCCTGAGACGGAGTACAGACACTTTGATCTGTTTCTTGATGGTGTTGATTTCACAAGGCAAGGTTAATTAAAAGTAATAATAGTCACATTCTCTCTCTCTCTTTCATTAAAACATTTTCATTAACAAATATTTCCATTTGGCCTAAGAAATACATCATTGGCCATAAATGATATTAAATCATATAGGCCTAGGCAGTCTGTCTGAATCTATGTTCCAAAACAAAATACCTTGTAAAAAACAGATGAATACTTTTCAAGGATCTTAATTTTTGATTGAACTGATTTAATACCTTTTAATATTTTTCATGGATAGCCTAGGTGTAGAACAGTGTAACTCTAGTCTGCACTTGTTGCGCCACACTGACTGATGTTCAGTGTCACGCAGGGGAAGTGATCGCACACTATCGCCACCCTCTGGGAAATATCCGCAACTGCAACACAATGCAGCCTCAGATGTGAAGTCAAATTTCATTTCCTGAAGAAAATGCGTGTGAATGCTGAAAAGCTGAAAGTCTGTCGCTAAACTGGACAGCTGTCCAACAAACTGCAGAAAATGCACAAATCTGAAATGCAGAAATGTGAATTGTCATGTGAATTGCCAGAATTAAAAGCTGAAATGTATCACCTGGAAGAAGAAGCTAAGAGCTGAAATACAAATAAGCTGAAAGCTAAACTGATATTATAATTAATTGTTGAAGAAAGCACAATATTTAAAGTATAAATTGTGGAAAACTGAATAAAAAATGGAAATAAAATAGAAACATAATTGTCCTTAAATAGCTCAACATTGTTACATTTCTGCAGAAAGAGTAAATGTGTAAATGTTCTCTGCAGGTGACGGAGCTGAACTCTCTGATCTTCATTTCTCTTTGTGTCGATCGGCACTGAAGATGGTTCAGAGGTAAAGACGCCGGTTGGAGATCCGGCGACGTGGGATGGAATCCCGACTGAAGCAACAAGGTAGGAACAGGTTTGTGACTCAGTCACAGGAAACGGTGCTACAATATTCAGAGGTTCAGAGGTACTTCACTCAGGTGTGTGGAGAAGGTGTGTAAAAACAACAAGGTCAAATACAAAACAACAAGGTCAAACACTACAAACAACAAACTCAAATACACAAAATAAGGTCAAAAACACAACATACTAAAAACAACAAACATCAAAATTTTTATGCTGATTTTTTCCTGAAACTAGACATATTTATCTACAAACTAATGGCAAAATGATCTCTGTGGAGTGAAAATTGGGGACGTGAGAGCAGTTTTGGCAGAAAGATTTGAGGGTTTCACAGCAGCCTCTCACTCTGGCTGTGACATCACGCTCTCTAGCTTAGCTCCACCCACCACATACACACTCATGTAAATGTCTCAGAAGGGCTGAAAAAAGCATAAAACCACAAGTGTGATAAGTCAAAAACTGTAAAAGATGTCATCAACTGTTGAAAAATACACACATAAATGTCCTCAAAGAGCTGAACATTTTGATAGCTGAGTGGTTTCTGTAACTAAAAGTATGAAGGAGTTGAAAAGTTGCAAAAAACATACGGAAGAATAAGAAGTAGCGTGAATATTAAAGAACAGGGTAACAAGAGTGTGAATGCTGCTAATAATTAATAAAGGTTTCAGCATTTCCCTCCTTGATTTTTAATCCTGTCAGTGTGTATAAAGCTTTGAAACACCATGATCCTCATGTAATCCTCAAATAATTTTTAAAAAGTCCTTTTGGTTTTTGGCCAACATTTTCTGAGAGTGCATAGAGCACTCAGTATTTCTAAAATCTTGTGGTAAAATATTTGGTAAAATATCAGTTGTTCTTGAGTCAAGTACTTGAGTAAGTATTCTTTCCACCAATGTGTAAAATAAATCTAAGCTACAACCAATGGTAGAAGAAGTGTTTAGATATTTTATATAAAAATAAAATATTACAAGTAAAAGTCCTGAATTCAAAATCTTTATTAAGTAAAAGTAAAAATGTTTTAACATAATCTTATTCATTATGTACTCACTATGTAGAACATAGCAGAATAACATATCACTGGGTTTTAATTATTGATTAATTATTGTGTTCATCACTTTAATGTTGCAGCTGGTATGTATGGAGCTAATTTTAATTACTTTATATACCATACTATAATAGCATATCATTATTTATTAGTTGATTTATATTTTGTATTAATCTGAATCTGCAAACTAAGTCACTAAACCTCAGAATTACTATTTGTTTCAGAAATGAAATAGGTATTTCTGAGTTTTAGTGACTTAGTACTACAGCAAATGTACGTCGTTGCTTTCCACCACTGCCCCTAAACTCTTATTTTGAACTCTCCTTTCCAGCACTTTTATTTCTTACATCAGCCTATAATCTTCACAGACGTTTATTGAAATGACCCTGGGTTCCATGCAATGCAGGGGCCTCCTCCTCCTCCTCTTCCTCTGAGAACGGGGAGCAGCAGGGACATGGTGATGGGTGTATGTAGGCCAGTGATAGGCCTGCCTGTGCTGTGGCTTAAAAAGATCCAAGTCATTATTCTCCCCCTGCTCCTATTCAGACGAGGTCCCGTTGGCTCATTGTTATTCTGCCCGAGTGACAGAGAGAGAGAGGCAGACGTAGGACGGGAGGCTGTGCTTTCCAAACGGCGGGGAGCTCCTTGTCCTGGCCGGCGGGTTCCTCGGTGCTGGTTCTGGAGGGTTTTTTTCTTTTTGTTGGGTTTTTTTTTGTTTGTTTTTTTGCGGGCGGGAAGGCATGTCGGTAATCAGCTCAGTAATGAGGAGAGGTATTTAACAGCACCAAATATCTGACCCCGATTCCCGGGAGTAAAGAGAGGCAGAGAGAGAGAGAGTGGGGGCCATGTGAAAAAGGGGTGGAGGGGAGTTGAGATTTAGTGCCCTGCTGGATGAAACAACCCCCCACTAACTAACGGAGAGGGAAAGTAGTCTAAAGAGGGGGTGTTGTACTGTTCATTTAACACTCAAAGACGCGCCGGAAGCCATTATGATCTGAAAAGGTATGTAACTTTATCTGAATTATGTGTTACTGTTCTACAAATGAGCTGGGAGCTCGAGACCAACAGGTAGCTGCTACCGAGCTGCAACTGTGTGTGCAAATGGCCGGGTGCATTTTCTACTGCATTAAAACCCAACTTATTTATTCATACTTATATTTCCAGGCAGGCCCGATATGTATTACACGTCCTTCTTTTGGGTGGTTTTGCATTTGGCTCTGTAAGTCAAACGACTTTGATGTGGTGAGATGAGACGGTGTGGAAGAAAAGAGTCCTGTTGGAGCTGCAGGGTTTTATACACCATCAATTGATCTTTAGAGAAATGCAAGAAGTAAATGCATGAATGTGTGGCAGCATTTCACCTTTAAACAGGAGTCTTGCATGATTCCTTTAAACACACGTTTCTTTTTTCTGTAATGTGAAATTTTGCAGTGGCATCAACGGGCTGCTGAAAATTGTGGAAAATATCTACAATTGTTTTGTCAGACCATCAGTCGAAAACACAAACATATTCAGTTTGCTATCATATATAATAGAGAAAAACAGCAAATCAAAAATTTGAACATGGGAATTTCTGGCATTTCTGTTTGAGAAATGATTCAAATTATTTGCAGATTATAGTTCTGCTGATTGACTAATCATTGCAGCTTAAAGTGACATAAGTGGTTTTTAAATGCAATGTTTGCTTCTAAACCATCTGAAGACATTTAAAGAGGCCAAACCAACATGAATGCACCTTCTGTATCAGTGTCCCAACCACCTGTAGACTGTTCCTGTTGCATCCCGAAACAAACAACACTTTATGTCTTGCTAATTAAACCACACCAAGGTGAGAATATACACACATTAATGCTTTATCTAGCTTCAAAATTTCATTTCATTTTAAAGGTAAAGTAAGGACAAAGCGTCCAGCAGACTACACCAGGGTGGCCTTAATGAGCAAGAGTCTGGAAATGTTTTCTTTTTGTCATTTACCATCAGTTGATCCGGTTCAACATTTTCTCTGTAATCTCGCTGTGATAACAAAGAAGGGCTGGCTGCACAGGAAAAACAAACCAGGGAGCATTTTGCCATTAAATCCAGATTGGAAATCCTTTGACCCCAGAGGCGTCCCCCCTTGATCGTCCTCTCCGCCGAGGAAATGTCGTTGTCGCGTGTTTGTTCAGTGCTCTGACACTTTTGACTCGGACTGGCGAAGCCCATTGTTCTTATCTGAAATGGTGTAACTCGTCTGGCACTCGAATCTATGACAAATATTTGGGTTGCCATAATGTTGCGAGGCAATAATGTAGAAACTGGCAGCAGAGACGCAGAGGAGGTCCATGTGAAAATAACAGTGCTGCCCTCAGACAAAACCCAAGACGGTCTGACATCCTCATCAGTGGTTCGATGGTTCCGTGGCCTCAAAAGTCCTCTGGCTCAGTTAAATCTCACACTTAGAGAGCGACAGCACTGGATAGTCAGGTGCAAATAACATCTGTCCAAAATCCAAATATGTTCAATTTAGTATAATTTATGACAAAGAAAAGCAGCAGATTCTGACATATAAGCAGCTAGAAACATGTTGAATGTTGGGCATTTTTGAACAAAATAGCTGTTGATTAATTTCCCATTCATCATATGATTGAATAATCAGCTTGAGTGCAGATAAATACAAATAATTGTGTTTGACATAAACATAAATACCTGGATTTGTGCTTCCTCCTCAAGTCTTTGAGGGGTAAATTTCAAGAGTCACCGTGATAGATCACTAATCACAGTGTATTTTTTTCTTTGCCTTTTTTCTTTAAGGGGATTTCTGTCTGCTGTAAAGCTTAGAGCGCTGAACAAGAGGAAAAGACAATACGAACGTACATAGTGGGAGGATACAACTGAGAGAAGGAACATGTCTCGAACGGAAGAGGTCAACAAGATGACAGAAAATGTCTATAAGGTACAACTCCTCTGTCACTCTCATCTGCTCTAACAGTGAAGCTCATGCACATAAGATCTGGTTTTGGTTGTGGTTGTGTCACACACAGTACCATGTGTAGTGAAATGGTTAGAAATGTCCTGTTATTTGTGTGTATTGTTGCCAACAGGGGATTCTGGACCAGTTCAACCCGAGTCTGAAGAACTTTGTGACCATGGGGAAACACTATGAGAAAGCCCTGACAGGTTAGTCGCACAGTTTAAGTGAAGTCTTACGTTACTGAATCACCGAACAGGACTTTTTCCAGTTTCCTTTAAAATGCACTCTCTTCCTCAGGAGTAACTGTGGCTGCCAAAGGGTACTTTGATGCTCTGGTGAAACTTGGCGAACTGGCGAGCGACAGCCAAGGCTCCAAAGAGCTGGGTGAGTGGGCGGCTGGTGGAGACGCACTGGGTGGGGGAGAAAATTAAACTAAATTTGTGATGGCACCTAATAAAGTGAAGAGAGTCGACGAGACAGCTGGAGAGAAGTTGAAAATGGTGTGCTGCATGTGTCATGTGAGGGAGGAGATGAAGACAGGAGGGAATGAGGAAATGTAGAGAGAGAGGGGGAGAGAGAGCAGAGGGAAGGGGAGAGAGTAGGGTCATTGTTGGGAGATTAACAACACCACATGATCTCATTGTAATGCTGAAAACAGCGGGGGAGGCAGGCAGGAGAGTCGGAGGGCGAGATGCCAACCACCACATACTACAGCGCTGTGTGACCGAGGGAGGGACTCGCAGCTGACCAACACTTTGATAATTTGGAATTCGTGTGAAAACAGCATGTTTTATGACATTTTTATTGACGTATCATCTGCATGTATGTTGATGGCAGTGGTGGAAGAAGTATTCAGATCCTTTACTTAAGTAAAAGTACTAATACAACACTGTAGAAATACTCTGCTAAAAATAAAAGTCCTGTATTCAGTATAATTAGAAAAAATGTACTTTAAGTATGAAAAGTAAAATTACTGTCCCCAGTGACTATTATACTATTATATAGTATATCGTGCCCTGCGATTGACTGGTGACCAGTCCAGGGTGTTTCCCTGCCTATTGCCCAATGTTAGCTGGGATTGGTTCCAGCCCCCCCCTGCGACCCTTTGGGATAAGCAGTATGGATAATGAATGAATTAATATTATATCATCAGATTATTATTAATGTATTCATTAGTGCATTCATTACTGTAGTTATTTGAGGTGGAGCTAATTTTCAACTATTTTGTGCAAAACTGTGACCAAATTCAGAAAGAAATGCGAAATGTCATCACATTTACCCAGAGCCCAAAGTGGCACCTTCATTACAATTATAAAAATACATAAAGGTAGTTCAAAGGAAAAGCAGCAAATCCTCACATCTGAGAAGCTTGAACCATGAAATGTAACTATTTAAAGCAGCTGATCACTTTTATTATCTATGATATATTATACTGACATCCTTCATTGTCGTCCTGTGCTTCACCGCTCCTCACAGGAGACACACTGTTTCAGATGGCCGAGGTCCACAGACAGATTCAGGTGCAGCTGGAAGATGTGGTAAAACAGATTATTTCATGTTATTGACTATTCAGACAGTTATGATTTAAATTGCACATTTATTAAACATGGAGACAGCAACAATGTAGAATATTATATGGCGTATAAGTTGTAACAGTTGATTTTATTAAGTGCACAAAAGAGTAGCATTTTTAGAGAAGAAATTGTTATTGCAGCCTCTGATGCAAGTTTCATTTTTTCTTTGAACGTTGCAGTGTCAGTATACTTTATTTAAAATGCTGCATGTGAATCTTTTCATCAACAGTTGAAGCTGTTTCACTCTGAGCTGCTCGCCCAGTTGGAGCAGAAGCTGGAACTGGATATTAAATACCTCACAGTAAGTTAACACAGAACAAAACCTCCATTCACTTTTGATAAATTGTGAGAATTTGCTTAGTTTAAAACGTTTAGTTATCTTATTTGACTGGAAGGCGAGGCAGTGTGAGGAAAGTTTATTTCTATAGCACTTAATACAAACTTAAATTCAATAATGGAAATTATTGAATAAATTATGGAAAAAATAGATGAAAAATGTAACTGATTAATGGTAAAAACATATACACCTTGATAAATAAAAGTGGACTCAGTGGGCTTTGGACGACCGCTCTTAAATATTAGCTCAATCAAACCTCGTTTCATCCAACATTTATAGAACAAATGTTCTTACTTTCCTCTCAGGCCACCCTAAAGAAGTATCAGAGTGAGCGGCGGTCTAAATCTGAGTCTATCGAGCGCTGCCAGTCCCAGCTGAAAAAACTGCGCCGGAAGAGCCAGGGCAGCCGTCACCCAAACAAATATGGAGACAGAGAGATGCAGGTGAGTGAAGCCCAGAGTGAAATGCTACAAACATGAGCGCTAAAGTTAGTACGACACTGCGACCTCTTTTATTTCCCGAAACAAAAACCCTTCAAACTCACGGATCCTTAGCTCTCGGCATTACAGCAGATTAAAAAGCAGAGTTGTGTGAGCTCTTGTGTGAGAAATAGGCCAGTGTGAATAAGCTTAAGGAACAATCTGCCTCAGCTGATGTTTAAAAAATCAAGCCACTTAGAACACAAACCGTTACTGGAAGAAATATGAATGATATAAACAATTTAGCCACTTAGAGAGTGAAAATGAGAAATCAAAAGGGAGGGATGGGTTATGTTGGAAGAAAAGGTCACCGGGGCAAATGGCAGTGCTTTGTGATTTGGATTTTGTTATTCATTGTTTGTTGTTATGATGTCACATATTCCTCCAGGTCTCTCTGTTGTTCCTCTCTCCTCGCAATGTGCATTAAAGGCCACGCCGTCTTTAAGTCCGGTGCTTATGATTGCGAATGAGGCGCCGTGCGTGCATGTGTAAGGATGTTCAGGTTTGCAGTGAGAGCTCTCTGACTTGACTTTTTTCTTCAGTTTGTGGAGCTGATGAGCCGTCGCCAAGGCGAGCTGGACGCACTGGTTGCCACGGGTTACAAGTCTGCGCTCACTGAGGAAAGGAGACGATATTGCTTCCTGGTGGACAGACAATGTTGTGTTACCAAACTGCTCATCAACTACCACTCCAAGGTAATCTGTTCACATTAGCTTATGTATTTAGCTAGTTAACAGTTAAGCTTTCTTTCAGTGATACTATTGAAATCCAGATGTTTTGAGTTGGTCTCATTGTTAAAATAAAGGGTAAACTTGTCTTCTTGCTGTCTTCAAGTCCCATGAAATCAGGTATTTGTAATTAAACCGTGACATAGTTTATTTCTCTGCGTCGTGGACCTCCATTGTTTTCCAGAAATTACTAAAAACACATAAATGAGCTACACTGTTGCACTGGGTCTCGCTTCATTACAGTGAACATGGGCACCGTAGTTTATTTTGTGTCGATACCAGATGCACCGTCCTGTTGCTGTAAATACTCACCACATCCTAGAATGTGTATTAATCCATACCTGAAAATAGTCCCCAACAACATGCACTAGTTTCTCCTTTTTCAGTTACATTTGCTGACAACTACAGTGCACAGCTGTTTTAGGACTTACTGGGCCTTTTGATCAAATTGAAATTGAATATTTGGGAGCCACTTTTAAAGATTTACATCTTCAGTAGAAATGAATGTGTTTAGGGCTGAGGGCCACAGACGTTGGAAAGTATTGAGACCAATGCATTGTACATTTTTGGTCTGTTCAGGGATCAATTGACAATAGCAAAAAACTGCAATATCTCCATCCTTATCCTAACCAGAGTTGTGTTTTTCTCTCTTTGCTGCTTTTGAAAATATCACAGGTGAGAGAGCTTCTGTCGCAGAAACTGTCATCTTGGCAGCAGTCATGTTCTCAGCCCACAAAACTCCCAGAGCGCGCTCTGAATCTGCTGCGTCACACGGCGCCTCAAAGCTCAGGGGCTGCTGGGATATCCGAGGTCCTCCGCCACACCAAGCTAGGCGCTGCTCAGCCGGAACAGGTCAGATCATGTTTACTTAGCTGCACTGTGGTTGGTTTCCACAGAAGAATTACTTGGTGGGTTGATATTATGAAACCCTTTCAAAACCTCATTGAATAAACTCAAACATGCATGGTGGGGGGTAAAGCACAAAAATGTCTATTATTAGTTGCTCCTGGCAGAGACGGGACAAAGTCATTGGTTTGCAAATCACAAGTAAGTCCAGTCTTGGCTATGAAGTCCCAAGGTCTATACTAGTCATTATAGAATCAAGTGGCAATGCTAAGCTAACTATACCGTTGGCCACCCATCAACAGCAGATATGTAGCTGATTGTTTATTAGTTTTTGAAGACAACATTTAGGCTAATAAAAATCTTGGATGAATGGTCCAGTGACCTGATATATCATCTGTCTGTAGTGTTTTTATTCTCTGAACTTTTTTTATAACCTGAATATCAAGTTCTTCCAAGTCAAAAGGCTAAAGTCCAAGTGAGTTATGAAGTCCAAGTTATGATGTCCTTTTTTCCTGACTCAAGCCCAAGTCAGGTAACTGGGGATCACATCTGTTGTACCTGGAAATTGAACAACTTAGAAACTTTAAATAGACTTGGATAATGTTAGAATTTTATCCATGACTTCTAATTTCTGGTAGTTAACAGTGTCTGTCCTTGGTTTTTCAGAGGCTCTCTGTTCAAGAAGTCCCTCCTCTGTTGAATGGAGACCCCAGTCGCTCCCAGCAGCAACGCTCGCTCCCCTCCTCCTCCCAGAGTGAAACCTGTCGTCCTCAAGGCTCCCCCCAGACCTTCCGCTCTCTCGCCACTGGAGGAGCTGCTGGAGGTTCATCACGAGGAGCGTCTCCTCAGCACGCCAGCACACCCCTCAGTGCATCAGCCAGCCCCCTCCCTGACAGCAGCGGCAGTGCCAGTCCTGCTGTATCCACTCCCACCACCACGTCTGGCAGCTCGGCCCAGCAAAGCTCTCTCCTCCTGGCCAGCAACACGTCCAACCTCTCCCCATGCCTCATCCCCTCCACAATGATGTCGCTCAGCCAGATCTCTCCGGCCAGTGGCTCCTTGCAGGGCATGACCCTCCCAATCCCCCACAGTGCTCCTCACAGTCCTCCACTGCCCCACAGTGCTCCTCTCTCCAGGGCCATGACTCCTGTGCAGTTACTGCACAAACAGGTGGGACCAGGAGGGAGCAATACTTCACCACCATCACACAATCCATGGCTGCTGAAGACCGCTGAGGTGTGTGCAACAGCAACTCTTCCACTGCCAAGGAGACCTGTCAGTGAAATGAGGCTGGGCGGCTTTCAGGGTACGATGTCTCCTCTGTATGTTTGAATGCAGTTTTTTATTACATTAAATGGCTTAATTTCACAAGCATCTCAAGGATTTTAACTTTTTTTTTTCTCTTTCTCCTCTACCTAGGCTCCAGTCTCCCCAGGATGCTACCTTTATCTGGAACTAAGTGTGTGGAAGCCATGTTCCCTCACATTCCTGGAGCATCGGAGGGTGGCGGGATGGGAGGCGGCGCCTGCTTACTGCACTTCCAGCCTGGTGACAGCATCACCCTGCTCATCTCTGAGCCCAGAGACGGGTGGCACTACGGTCAAAATGAGCAAACTGGACGGTATGTTTTACATATCACATGCTGATGTAGAATGGGCTGAAATGTGCAGCACAAGAGAGAAAAAACTTGATGAATGATCTGCTGAAAGGGCCTTGTAATGTTTAGCATTGTTATAATGCACAATATTAGAAGACTGTAAAACGTCTCGATGCTATAAGACGAAGTTGAATGAAGTTGGTTCTGGCTGGAATGTCAAGATTATGTTTAGACGACACGATTCAAAACAAGTCAGGGACACCTTTTCTCCTTAACTTTATGCTCCAGTCTAACTTACTGTAAGTACAACGGCCTTTTCTTTCTTACTTTCTTTCTTCAGAAGACCAAATATATGGCATGTTGTGCGCAAGCTTCTCTCTGATATAAGATGATACACCCCTGTCTTGCTGCTCAATGCTCTCATGTTATTACTCAGCAGTGTTCACATATAGTCAAATTTTCCTACACAGGAAAGGCTGGTTCCCTTTCTCCTACACTCAGCCACATCACGGTAAGATGGATCACCTCGAGAGGTAAGAACAAACACTGAAATCTGCAGGTACTTTGTGAATAGGAACTTAACTTAATGGGGTGATTTTCATGTTGTAACTTCACCTTCCCCCCTACATTCTCAATGAATCAAAACATCTTTATATATGCGCATATATGGCTGAATGACACGTTCAGTCTTTCCACCACCCTTTCCCAACATATTCACTTCGCTCTCCAACACCAACAGCATTGTTGATGAATGAACACAAAACCATAATCTTGCAACTCTTATCATGTTTCCTTTGTTTCTCTTGTATATTCTTTCCTCTCTGCCTGTGACCTTCCCTTTAGCTCCCTCTTCTTATCTAAGGCTAACAGCACCAGTACGGGCCAGCTCGACAAGCTGGTGTCTCCAGGTTTCCCAGCCCTCACCCCTGAATCAGAGGAGGAGCGCTGCCTTCCGCCCCAGAGGGTCAGCACCTTCCGCCCACGCCCCTACAGCATGGCCGACAGCAACAAGGTCAGACACATTAAACTTTTGTGAGGAGGTCAAGAATTTTGAGTGACTGTGTTCTCCCAACTGGCCCTCACTGTTAATGGAAGCGATCCAGGCCTGAACTTCCTAATAAGAGTCTAATCTCTCATTTATGTTCCAGATCACTTCAGAATTGGTCTCTCCACCACCCTCTCCAACCAGGTAACATGCTTCAAGTCATTTATTGGAAGTGTGGGTTCCATTGTTTTTGGCACTTGGCACCATCAATTTTGACCATAATTATTTAGCAAAGCTGGCGGCGTGGCTCTAGGGATGACAATGTCTTGTTGTCAGTCAGTCCACCACATTGGTCCAAAAGGAAATCTTTTTTTGCATTATTTTTGCATTTTGTGCAGGCATACATGGTGCCAGAGGATGAATCCTAATGACTTTGGTGATCCCCTGACTATCTAGGTCTTTAATATGGTTCTTAGTGAAAAATCATTAATTGAAAGGGTTGCCATGGAATTTGGTGCAGGTATTCCCGTTCCACTTAGAATGAATTACAATAACTTTGGCGATCCCTTGACTTTTTTTTTGTGTGAAAAGAAATCTTTATATAATGTGCGATTGTCATACCTTTCATATTTATCGTTTCCTCCTTTCAGGCTCAATCCATTTGCCCACGTCCGACTCAGAAGAACCGTCACCAATGATCGTTCAGCTCCCATCATTGAGTAAGCATTTTATTCTCACAGCAGCAGCAGTCCTGTTCTCTATGGTTTGTCGGTCCATCAAACCTCAGGTTGAATCCTGGAAAACAGCCTGTTGGTTCATGTTGATTCTTTTGAATTGTACTTTACTTTGGATGTTCTTTTTTTGCAAATGTATCAAATACAGATTGTGTTTCGTGTGCAAGAATTGAATATATATAAATGCTGATTTGTTATAAATATGACTACAGTCCATTCAAAAGTAGTTAATAGGAAAAGAGACTAGAAAGAAGACCACTATAATATTGGAAAACTCAGTTTGAGTGGAACGTGGGCATTAAAATCAAATCTAGGTTTTATGAAACAGGAGTAAGGCTGTACTTAGTGTTTGAGATTAACACACTGAATATTGCTTGTCCAGAATAACTAACATTTTTGTTTTTTCCTGGCATATGAAAGATGCCTCTTATTTCTCTTACTGTTTTACAGTGCAATTTCTCCTTGATATAACTCTTTAATATCTAGCATTTTGTTGCTTTTTGTGCCATATTCAGAAAAGTCCTTTGTTTGACTGATCTAGGGACTGGCTCCTAACAGCAGGTTGTGATAATGAAGTGTTATGGAAAGAGGACAGGCTCCTACTCTAAAAGTGCTATTACAATATTATATTTTTTAGAAAAGGTGCCAGATTGTTGCATTTTCTTGGTTTCGTTGAAGGTGAACTTTTGAATTTATTGATATTGTCTTTTCTATTTTAAAACATGGTTGTTTGTTTGAGAGAGTCTTGGCATATTTGAATGAAACTGGAACAGTGATTGTCATGTATAACTTAAAATTAGTGAGCATGGGCAATGCTGTTTGAGTGTTATATCAATTATATCTTGTGTTTGTGCCATGTTAACACGACACGTTCTGCTGCTGTAAAGTCATATATTAGCGTTATATGAATGTAGATTTTTGGATTACTTTAACTCTGTACCTTGACTCAAAATACATTGTAAAAACAAATTCAACCTTAAATTTGATAATTCAAATGACTCATCAATGAGACTTGTTAGTTTTTAAGTGGAATATGTATTTAATATAGAGCAAGTCCTACAAAACAAAAAACAGAAAGGCTTATGAGCTTCACAGACACAAACTGTGACAGTTAATAGTTGAACGTTTGGACGGTGTTGTTATTGAAAGAAGTGTGTTATTTAGAAAGTAGCATGTCATGGAGGGTTAAGGTGTGAAGGATGACAGATTTGCCTGCTTAGTCTTTGGATTTGATGTCTTCTCGATTCCATGTCAGTCCCAAATCTAAATCTAGACCATATCTAGGCTAGTTGATTGTACAGTAGCTGTATGTTTACCAATCAGACTGAGCAGAATCTTCAAGAGAGATGTGAAAGCCAAGACAGATGAGAGGATTAAGTTTTAATGGGGAAACGTATCTATGAAAGTGATGATGACCGCATACGGGAAGTTGACCAACGTCTCGGCAAGTGTTTATGGTAAACTAGAGACATCCAAAGTAATATTCTGTAGCTCTGTAGTCGCCTCTAGGAGACTGTGGTTTAAAGGTAAAACTGTGTATCTGTGCACACTGAAATGTTCCTGTTAATGTAATTTTAAGTTTCTGTGATCTATTAGTACCCTGAACATTCAAGATATCGCCCACAGGGGTTTTAGTACATCATTTCAGCATATATATTATACTTTGAGTAGTATGACATCATTAATAAAGGTGACAGTAAAATGATAGAGCTAATGTTTACTCATGCTTGTAAATAGTGCTTAAATCATGTGTGATTGTATGACTTTTATTTGACTTATTTTTATAGTGATATTTCACTTTGGTAGAACAGTTTGACTTGACAACAGTAAACCTCCAATACTGATAACCCTGTGCATATGTCAGTCATGGTATTCAAGCTTTTCTCTCCATCTGTGAACAGGAAATAACACCTCTTACACAGTGACGCTCGAAATACAGAGTGACTTATTATTTAGGTCTGAACGTGTTTTAAACTGAGTGTATTGATTCCTCTAGGCATAAATCTTTGCGTATAGTGACCAGTACTAAGTGATGCAGTAAAAAATATTACAAAACAAATAATTCTGTGCATTAATGAAAGTGTGCAAACATTAGGGTGTAGAAATGATTGAGACAGAAATAATGTAGTATATGTACAACCTCTAAATATATCTGAAGTGTGAACTTTGTTGTAAGAATGCATTGGAAGTTTATTAAACATATACATGTTTTAAATATGTAACAACAAGAAATGTATGGCAAAAAACCCAACACATTTACAGTTGGTCTACAAGATATTGTACGCGTGTACAGACAGTATACAGTATGTGTACATGTTTATATTGTCAGCTGTCCTCTTATCATGTCTGCAGATGGAGGCACTTTATGTATAAAGCTAATGTGCTAAAATATGTCTTGATACTACTTGGTTGCAAAAACACTGCCACTAAAAACAGAAACTTATGCAAAGTACAAAACCTCTTCCAAAGTGAAATATTGTTTTAACATCGCACAACCATTTTGCAGTTTACAGTTCTGTTAAAAAAAATGAAGCAATGTGAACAAACCGTCAGTCTGTTCTCTGAGTTGCATCTATGTGAAATCCTGGTGACTGCAGAAGATATTATATTATGATTATGGATACTGCTGAAGAAGACATTCTTTACCTGAAACACTGAAAATTAACGTGTTGTGAAATAAAGGTTCTATGAAGGAAATCTTGGTCCACTGTTACTCTCTGTGTAACGTTTAAAACAAACTGAGCTTTTTGTATATATTTTGTCTGTGAAGTGGCACAGGCAATACATCTTACTGAATAATCCTCAGTCCCATATTTTAAATGTAGCAGGCCATTTTTAAGGGGTTTCATGCAGTACTGCTCCACATATTGTTCTGTCTTTCTTACTCAAGCAAGTATACTAATGCTGGTATGCAACAAGGAATTCATTTTTAAAGTGTTGTCACGTTAAGCCTCTACTGAAGGATAAGGGTTGTGTTCAAGCTTAGTGTCAACTCTCATGATCTGCTCTGGAAAATCAAACAGAACTCTTGACACAGTCATATTTACTGATAGAGAAATTGGATTTGTTTCACATTTGAGGCTGTTTTGAGATGTTGATCTAACAACCCAGCATTTGTTTTAAGAGTGGCTAGTCAAAAGGATTTTATGCAAACTTCTTTAAAACTGACTGACAGTAGGTTTACTCTTAACAGGCATATAAAAAGAATTAAGACAAGTTTTCAATAACCTAGGTGAGTTAATTGTGATTAACTCATGTTTTTAAAAAAATGTATAAACACTGACTAATGTAATATTATAATGTACTAAAACATTTTATAGAACAGGACCCTATGGTCTTTTTTTTTTTTTTGTCAAACATGATACATTCACACACATGCAGTTGCGTCCCACAATGAAACTCGTCGTCTGCATTTAACCCATCCTGCCATCCTTCCTCCTGAGGACAAGAGCTTATGTCTTATGCTTGGTCAGGGACAGGGCACTCATACGGCACCAAGGGGCATGCATTCAATCCAAATCAAACAAAGTGGCACAAAAGTAGAATTAAATAGATCATCTTTATTGTGAGACACAGACAAGGGGAGCAGCTATGCAGACACGTGAACAAGAGCAGATTGTGAGAATGTGAAATTAGAGATTTTTAAGCCACTCCAAGTTGTTTCCTTTTGGTTCACATGGATGGGCAGGGACATCAGCCATGTTTCCATCATCTCGCACAGGGACTGCATGTGGAAAGTAAGAAAAGGAAGCATTCGTGTTTGATAAAACTGGCGTTGTAAAGAAAATGGTTGAAATACCCAGAGCGGCTTCACTTGTGTCAGCATTGTGTAGCATCTTTCAATGACGCTCAGCCTGCTGTAAAATCATCAGCAACAGTGTTACCTGGGTAGTTGTATGGCACAGCTGAATTGATCATTCCTGAATACTTTGTGATGGGGCTGATGAATGGAAGAACAAAACCTGAGGAAATAAAAGTTTTGTTAAATTTACACACACTGCAATAATTATACTTTATATTATAAATTATTCAAGATGAGATGGAGAAACAATAAATGGTGATTACCATTTACTCCTTTTTATGTTACATAAACATGCCATGTATTCAACTGAATGAGACTGAACTGGAGACAGTTGAGGTACATTTGCCAGTGGAATCTTCTGCGGCCCATATGGGATACCGTATATACTCTCTCTATGCCGTGTACTCTTTCATATTACATGTTGTTTTATTGGCATGTCCATAATTACAGTATTACCAAAGCAAGCTGCAGGTTACAATGTTGTGCTGTCTTTCTATCACACATTTCTGAGCTAAACGTAGGAGGCTGGTTACTGACCCGTCAGTCCAACAGCACAGGAGACCAGGATAACAGGCTCCTTGTTCCACGCATTCTTCAGGAACGCGCCGATCCCTACAGGAAAAAAACAAGGCAGGTTAAAATCCTCCACAGCTGACAGTCAACTAACGATTAGCTAATATTAGCCATCGCTAGCAACACATCCAAGGTCACGTTTGTCGTTTGATTTCGAATGGATTTCCTTGTGTTAAAGTTATTCTGAGACCTGGTTGGCGTGATTTTGGATGTTTAAAGCGTTTACTTATGCTATGTGTTGGTCTCATTAAAGCCAGTTCCACCGGGTAGATGTACAAAAGACGACAAAACAGTCACGTACCCGCCATGTTGTCTCCTGTAGTTTGAGGCGACCGGGTGCTCATGGGAAATGTAGTAACTACTTAACCGACGTATATTTTATGCGCCCGTCGCGTAAAAACATTAGCTTATCGACAGCAGTGAGCTGCTCTTGCTTAGCTTCGCGTTTAATTTCAGCTACGTATATGTATAGTTAGTATTTTATATATGTTAGTAAAGGTTCGTAGCTAATCTGACAGTGCAAACTAAAGACTAATACCGGTTTTATAGAGTAGACTGACTTAATAAAACTGTTTGCGGTGGAGCTTTAAAACCACAGGACAAGCACACGGCTGTTTTTGGACTTTTCCCTTCATAAATGTAAGTACTAGGTCGACTGATAGTATGTTGCCTGTTATGATAGCTCGCCATTGATGATACCAACGCTTTATCTAACGATTATTTTCACTAAACCTCTAATTTACTCAATAAAACGTCACTGATAATTGAAAATGCACATCACAAGTTGCCACAGTAGAAATGAACGTCTTCAGTTTTGTAACGTATGTGACCAGCCGGCGAAAGTATGCAGATTTTTTATTTGATAAGTTCCCTAAATTTGTATCATTTCTTCGTTGAATGCATAAACTGTATATATACATAGACTTCATATACCGTCTTGAATCCCAGAGGTATGGGTCATTCCTCGAATGGAGTAGAATTCATGTCCCACCTTCTTTTTGAGGAGTAATTTAAAGCAAAATAGTAAAAATATATATTTCTATGTGAAATGAATTTCAATATTATTTCAAATATATATCTGTAAACTAGTCTTTAAATTAACCAAAAGAAATGCACATTAAGCTTATA